>JAVRBK010000164.1:0-25493 GCA_036250285.1 Pyrocoelia pectoralis | reverse complement strand
TTGGCATTATTTTCTGAAACTTTCGTTTTTGTTAGATCTCCCTTAATAATTCCATTGCGTAATGTAGCAATCATTTAGTGTAGAATCTACAACCAACTAGTAAATGAGAACTTTAAAGCTCGCCTTCTAGATTTTTTAATTCCTTAAATTAAATTAAATCTCTTGTCTGCCAATAATTTGATTAAACACCACTCTAGACGAGCAGGACAAGGCAGACATCGCGCTACAACAGAGGCTCACGAACGTTTTTTGAGATTACGTGCCCTACGCGAACGCTTTGATACTATTTGACGCTTTCATCTTAATCTATATAGAAGTATAAATTCACCTACTTACGGCTTCCAATGCCCAAACACTTCCTGTAATTCCCGTACGCACAACCGCAACCCTCCTGCGTTCGTAGAAACATTTCCACCAATATTACAAGAACATTTGGCACCTAAATCTAAAGGCATTATTAATCCTTTTCTCTCTAATACCTTCATCTAAAACTTTCCAAAATACATCAGCTTCACACACTATTACACCTAAAAGGTAAACCTTAATTTTAGTAGTAATTGTTCAGCGGTAGATGGTACCTGAAATATTATCAATACTTATAATATTATTCATTAAAGATGTAGATAAGACACTTACTTCATCAAAAACGGGCACGGATCCTCCACAAGACCGGTATTGCCTCCCTGAGGACAAACAGCTATTCTATGTTGGTTACAGAACGATAAAATTTTAGACACTTCTTCCGTTGTTTGTGGTTTTAAGACACACTGACTGTAACCTTTAAAATTAAATTAAGAATTCATCATAACAACAACCACAGAACAATACCACGCACGCCCTTAATGAAATCTATATTATACATTTCACAATCGGATGGATCACTTAAAACCCTATTTTGTCCCAGCAATCCGTGAAAAATAATCCAATGATTTTGGTTTAATTCAGCATAATCGCCACGTTTTATGTTTGGGTATCGATCCTAAATTTCCAACTTGTTAACAATTGAGAACGTGTTGGAACTTACCTTAGTTAGTTCGGGTAAAGACTTGGAAAGGGTGAGCATCTCCTGATGAATGACACCAGGGTTGTAACACGTTTGAAATTTACTAGCATATTTCTAGGTAATCTGTAATAAAATGAATATCGTTAATGTAGGGTAGGTAGCGTGTTTGTGGATGAATCCACGCACAATATTAAAGATAGTTTTTTGAGACAGTTGATCGCAACGTGGATACGTAGTTTAAATTCCTCCTATCATTTAACCTTAAGTGGTTTCGAAAAAAGATAAGATAACATGGTAGTAACGGAGAGAATGTGTGAGCAATTAATGATAATATAATAGACGCCTACTATAATTAAATGTTTTAATCATTTTTAAATCATTTCAAAAAATTCCGTCCTCTATATCTAATGAGTAATGACAATCATTATTTATTACCGCTCCCCGCGTAAATCTTTTTCTAGTAAAGAACTATGTACAGTATACATACTTTTCAGTTTGGGATTAATTTATATTGTTTAGAATGAGTAAGTAATATAAAAAATGTATATTAAACTGTGAAAAATAGCAACGTCATTTAAAGCATGTCACCTCCAACAGGCTAACAGTCCCGGAAGAGTATACATAATAAAGACTATATAAGCATTACGTATCTTTGGGGAAGAGTTATAGTATATGGAAGGAATGGGTTGAAATATTGGCCAAAACACAGTGTGTTCAGAATTTTACTAGATATCTTCAAACAAAAAAGAAGGTTTTAATGAATCTTCTTATTAGATTGGAGTATTTGCTGTTCGAAAGTATGAAATTTGGCTCTATGTCTCTTCCCAACACCATTAGTAAGTCACCTCAGTGGTCTAAAGGTAAATGTATTTACCTTCCGTTAAGGTTTTTCTAAAACCAAGAAAAATCAAAACGCACCTTGTTTGTGAATAGGAAATAAAAACCATAGGACAAGTGCTGGAACAATGTTTGATATGAAAAATATTCCTTGCTGGGAATTCCATTCCCTCGGTCAAGTCAAAATTCTAGTAGGTACGGATGGTGATGTGATGACATTCGTAGGCATACAACCTCTTATTAATTGGAATACATTTGGCAGATAACTAAACATATTATTTGGCGACCTCGACCTCGACCAATACGAAACGTCAAGATTTTTCGGCAATACACAATTTTAAAGTTTACTTCAATGGTGTTAAGAAGCCGCGATCATCACCTGCACACTCCCGAGAGTAACTGAAACTAACACGTGCGTCAAATATTGCAGTATTATTTCCCACGGAAATTGGAAGTAATGGAATTGGCCATCGTACCCCAATTTACTTCATTGAAATCCAACAATTTTTGTTCTATGTATGTACTAATTTCAACTATAGCACAAATTAAGATGAAATCTAACACCATGGGCATTTTTGATGTTTGTGAAAAAAATATAATAATAATATCTTTATTCCCTGAAACGAAATTAGACCGGCAATGTCACCGCGCAATTGGAAGAGTTTGTGGGGTCAATCCTCAAAGGCTCCACATTGCTGTGATTAGACCTATCTTCTGTTATGGAGCAATTGTCTGGTGGCCTAGAACCATACTCCCTACAACCATAGCACTTCTTAATCACGTGCCCTGTATGTACGGATGGAATGCAGGTAACCCTCACAGCCCTCCTGACTGTGCCTCAACTGGATCTCCACATGAGAAAGCCAGCCATGCTGGCAGCGTTGCTAAAGAGTCGCTGAATCTCTCGCATACTGGGCAAGGCAATTAAGCGACTGCCTATCCTAGAAAGGGGATCTGACTAATCATCCCTCAATATACACTAGGGAATAACTACCACATCTTCTTTGATGTGGAAGTGACATCCCAACCAGACTA
This sequence comes from Pyrocoelia pectoralis, assembly GCA_036250285.1. NCBI lineage: Eukaryota > Metazoa > Arthropoda > Insecta > Coleoptera > Lampyridae > Pyrocoelia > Pyrocoelia pectoralis. The sequence goes on along the minus strand of JAVRBK010000164.1, from coordinate 22,618 downwards.
TCCTATTTACGGATGGAACTAAAACAATGGAAGGAACAGGCACTGGAATTTACTCCAAAGAACTGAACTTTCATATCAGCCAACCACTAGGCAAAACTCCGACTGTCTTTCAGGCAGAACTAGCAAGAATAACGCTTAGTGCAAAAACAATTCTTATGCCCAGCATAAAGAATAAAATTATCAGAATTTCCAGTGACAGTAGAGTCGTTTACGTCAATACAAAATCGCCTCTAGGCTGGTTCCCGATGTCACCAACACTACAGTAAGTAACAAACAGCAATGCCTTCAAGCTCGTATGGGTTAAAGGGCATGCTGGAATAATAGGCAATGAAAAAGCCGATACGTTAGTCCGGCTAGCCTGAAAACAACCGTTTTATGGTCCACAGCCGGTTCTTTCAGTTACACAATCAACTGTGCAACTTAACAACTCAAGACCGCTAACCCCAACACAAGGAAACTAGGGGGGGGGGGGCACAGCCCCGGGCCTCATTAGATAGGGGGACCGCATTTTTAAAAAATTGTTAGTAAAAACTAAAAGAGAGAAATTAATGTATGCATTATTGTTTATTTAAAATATTTATCTAATTATTCACTTGTACATTTATTGACTTACTTTATATTCATATAATTTTATTTTCATGTTTATCGCGTAACATAATTTCGATGAGTTTAAAAAGGGGCCTATCACGTAAAGAGCTCTGGGCCCCTTAACTCTTTAATCCGGAGCTCGTGATCATCTTTAAAGGTATCAGCCTTGCTTATATAATAAACAAGGGTATCAGGGAGTTGGTGGTACAATTTTATCGGCATACAGAGAGGGCTGTTGGAAGTAAATCTAAGCCTATGATGCGATAGGTAGGTACTAGGGCTCGGATTTATATTTTTTTAAATATCGAAATATTTTTAAAAATATTTAGGTACAAAAAAATACACAAATATTTTAATAAATATTGGAAAGTAAAAAAAAATATTTCGCACTTCTCATATTTTTCTTAAAATATTTGCCGATTTTCAAATGCCCTATTGTATTGTGAACGGTTGTAAGAATTACAACATGAAAACAAGGTGCATTGGTAGAGCCCGGTTATCCCAATTAATGGTAAGAACGTCTCACGTTTATTTTTTTAGATACGGGTATTGAACGTTACAGAAAATGTTTGGTGAATTCTCTCTGACTCATATAATTTATACGTATTTTTAAAATACCACCTGTAAAGGAGGATTTAAAATAAATGATCAGTTGTTTGTTCAGTAAACAATGTAAGGATTAGGATGGATACCTGTTATACTTGCTAAAGGTTAGGTTCTTCCTCTTGTAATAAATAACTTAATGATTAATTGATTATGAATATGATGATTTGATGAATAAATGTGTTTAACTTTTTGGTTTCAGTTTGAAATATTTAATAGTTATTTACGTAACCAGTTATGAAAAGACTAACTTTATTTGACGAAATGTAATATTTGCCAAATCGAGCGAGCGAAGCGAGCGAGTTTTGCAAATTACATGAGTCAAATAAAATTAGACTTTTTCATAACGTGTTAAGCACAAAACTTTATCTAATTCCGTAATTTTATCTACCTTTTGATTTTTTAATGAGAACATTAATCTGAAATGAAGTAGTTTTAAGTTCATGGTTACTATGGAAACAAACATCGAATTTTGACAATAATTAACCAATTACTTATAGTTTCAAATTGTCAGTTGTGTAATATTATTACATAACTACTTTACATAACTGTGATGAAACAGTTTTGAAAAAGATCACGTTACCTAATTTTAACAACAACGTAAACTATCACTTTTATTAACGGAATTAGATTAAAAAATATTACAGGTTTTTATGAAAATATTTGCCATTTTTTATAAAATATATATTTAAATATTACAGGTTTTTAAAAAAATATAAATCCGGGCCTTAGTAGGTACCCTTAGAGCAGTTTTTCTTGTGCCGTGTGGAATGAACAGCGTTACTTTACTTTATCAGGTGCATTTTGGTTTTTTGAACATAATTTGCTGCTTCTATAGGATAGGATATAACGAGATTACCGTTAATATATTTAGATCGACAAGACGGTCTCAGTAAAGCTCTGATCGTGCGTTTTTGACAAACGTAAAGCGGGAAATGGGCAGATGTGAGCTATGTAGAGTCCCAGATGATGGCACCATATCTTAGACGTGATTCAATGTCGGCAAAGTAAACGGTCCTAGAGCTATTATATCGAATTCATTGCTGAGCTGTCTTAAGTTTATACCTAGATAGAGTTTGACATCGTATTGGTGAGGTGAGCCTTCCAACTTTAGTTGATTTGATAGTCAATTAGTACATCTGCTACCTATGCTAAGGTTGAAGTTCTGCTCTGTAAAGTTGGAGGATGTGTTGCTGAAGAGGATATATTTTGTTTTTAATGTACATATTATTAAAACTAATTTATTACGCGTAAACCATTTGCTTCTTTTTCTAATCGGGGTTAACACTGGTTTAAATCATAGTATGTACCTAGATGTCCTAGATAGTAGATACAACCGAACGAAGACTGTCGTTTGAATTAACACAAGATTATATTAGATATTGTTGAAATTTCAATTTGAATCAATAATGTCACTTGCCTTTAATATTGTTTTGAAAGTTTAACTGCTGTGACCTGTGAACTGTGAATGCTTTTTACGTTCAGTGTCTGAAAATATAGTTTTACAAATTGATACTAGAATTCTCGTCGAATGAAATCACACAAGCGTATAACAAGTGGAAACAACGCAAAAGGCATAAGTACCTACTTTAGGTACTACTTTAGATATTATGATGGAATGTACTAATTCTAATTGATTAGATTAGCCCAGGTTATACCTACTGTAACGTCCCTATTACTGTAATGAAAGGTAGGTAGGTTCTGCTTATAATAATCTTATTACCGTATCATTATTAGAGTCCGATTTTCAATATATAAGTAGGCCATATTCGATCTAATGGCATACTTTTATCAAAATCAAAAATGAATCGAAGATCCTTCCATTTGATTATGTTTGCGATTTCATGGTGTTCGATCGGAAAATAATTACATAAATTACATGAATATTAAATAGAGTGGAATAATTAGGTCAATATCATTTTTATTTTCGTTTTTTCGTTTCAGTAAGAATAAATGGATGAAAGTAATCACGCAAACTGTTATTGAGTCATTTCCTAGGAGTTACCTCCAAATTATGGATAGCAGCAGTCAATTATGGAGCGGGTACATTTTTTAGTAATATCAACAGGTATCTGTCTGACAAGTTTCATTTTACAAATGCGCATATCCTAACTCCGCCCACATATCTACCTCAGTAATGTTTATAACTCGTCAGATATCCGATCCTTTGTTTATCCATCTCTTATTACATCAGTGTAATATATATTCACTCTTTCAGCACGTTATCCTTTACTACCGGAGATGCATTATTCATAGTTATTCTTCATTCAGGCTCTCTGTATATCAGGGGAGATTATTCGCATTTATATCATTCACGGCAGTCTAGTAAAGTAAAGTTTGCATCCGGAAACGTACCTACCTACCTACATAATATATTATAATAATTAAAACGGCGGGATCAATTTTAAAAAGGAAAAGTTTTAGGGTTGCATGCCGCACGCGACTGATATTTCCCGTTCACAAATGCCACTCGTGCTTATAAATTATACTTAGCACCAAACGTGAGTGGGGTAGAATTTCAAATAGGAAATCGGAATGTCACATGATATAGTAAGAAAAGCTTTCATCATATAGTAGATTAGGTAAGTAGGAATTTTCAGCGAAGCTTTCTATGTTCAAAAATATAGCAAACCGTAATTATTGTAATCTATGATGATAAAAGCACAGAGGAAAATATACTTACTATTTACATCTGTGATAAAAATAAGTATTTACCTACATAGGTATTACAGATTTCAAAAACGAGTTAAATAGATTGTTAAAACAGATAATAAATACTTATTATTGTTTTTGATGTTTGAAATATGTCTTCGAAACTAGTTTTGATTTACTCCATTTTAAAACATTCTTATAGTGGACTTTTCTTTACGAGAAGTAGGTTTGACATTTCGCGATGTGATAAGATGAAATTTAACTTGTAAAAGTTCTACTCACTTTCTCGAACTACGACTGTTCAAGTGTAGGTACTTCTAATTAAGGTTACTTGAATCCTAATTAACAATCATCATAACCCATCGTCCTAAATTGCTATTTCAGTACCTAATGTAATACTTAACTTATAAATTTGCGACATTCTGAAAAGGATTAATATATCTATTAATGTACTTATTAGAAAATTATACAATTAATGAGAATTTTACATTCCCTATACTTTCGTTTTAAGTAGGTAATAAGGTACCTACAGGTAATTTAATCAATGGTGGACGGTGATCGACTGCGTGGTATGAAATACAAATAAATTGCTGGATTAATATGTGTTAAATGTGAAACTCCGTCAATATAGCTGTGTGAAGGAAGACATAAAGTAAAAACTAAAGGGGGCAACGACACACCGAGAGAAGAATTTATTTGATGGTCACAAAAAGGATTAAACTAAAACAAATGCTGTGTTTAAATATGGCCAAAGGAATATTGATTTCTTCCTAAATACGAATCCTTTAATACAGTTAGCTAAACTCATTAGTTAGTAAGCTTTAATATCTAAAATGCTTTATCGAACAAAAAAAATTCGCTACTTTAAAATGGTTTTTTAAAAAAGGAACTATACATAACAATAAAGGAACATGTGATTCAATTGATCTAAATACCTATCTCATATATTTACACTAGGTGACTAGGTAAATATACCTATATCATGGGATTCTGCCAATACATCGAGATTCTAATACATACCTACATATTACCAAAGAGTAAGTATAGGTATAAACATACCTACCCTTTGGTAGGTATTAACTTAATGAGTGTTGCAAACAGTACCTATCTGTATTTTAATTATCATTGTGCATCTTCCCAAGCAAGTTACGAGTTTTTCCCCTAATGTGGCAGAAGTTTTTCCTATTCTAAGAGCTAATTTTTATCTTTTAATACAACTAAACAGTTTATTTATTTTCAATACGATAAGTTTTTAATTGGATTATTTATTTAAATTACGATAAGTTTTATTTTGCGCAATTACACCATTTGATTAGAAACATTGTGCTAGAGGTTAATAACAGCTTATTAATAAATTATAAGATAAGTTGGTAGGTACCTATCTACCTATCTTATGCACAGAAAGCAAATAATGCATTTCTGCTTAGAGTGAGAGTTTTCAATTTTTTTGCTTATAAGCTGGCATTATCTTCCCTTCACCATGACAATTCAGTTCGCTTTGCATTCACATTCTTTTTGGGTCATGAATCTTTTAAAACCTGGAGTTATTTTATCTTATAAATCAAACGGACTTTGAACACCTGTGTACCTACCCCTGAACACACAAAATCGTTTTCTTTATAGATTTTGAATCAGTTTTCCAGGAGTTGTTGAATTTAAGGAAAAACATCTGCCCAATGAGGGGATAGACCAATGTTTGGACATTCTAAGTAACACAGGAACTGAATGTATTGTTATTTATAACCTAGGGAAATATTATCGGGATTATTTTAGATTTTCACAGAAGTAGATATAGGTACTTCCCCTGTGTATAATCTTTGATCCCGTGCACTGCAAGAATTGTTAGAAAAAGAATCAATGGATACCCAATAATGGCGAGGTAGGTACTGCAGCAGCTCGTCGAATAACAGATAATAAAAGTTGAGATTTTAAAAAATCAAACTAAGCAGAATAGACGTCTTTAAAAAGACTGAATGTGCATTCACTTGCATGTGGCCTAGGTAGGTACCTATAACTGATGTGCATTCATTGTCGAAATTCAAAAATTTGAGGTGAAGTAGGTAAGGTGATCGTAAACGTAACAGATCGCTACAAAAAGTTCAACTTGTGGGACTTTTTACTGTTAACCGTTTAAGTATAAGTCGGCGACCAAGTACGATCATAAGATTCCTTCTGTTGTTAACATATTTGAGTCTCTTTCTTTGAATATCATAACAACGGCTACTGAATGAAATATATTTTTGCACAAAACACTTTGAAGAAAGTAGGGTATTAAGGTAGGTATTAAGCATTTAAAATTTGTCATAAACTTAACGTACCTGCTTATCTTTTATAGCTGCTTAAAATACTCGAGAGTTTACCTCAATATTAATGCTGAAAAATACTGAAATCAATCCCATGACCACATTCGAGAATCAGTTATTATATCATTCTGTATAGTCACAATGATGACTTAATTCATGTTACAAAATAATAAAAACCAAACCGCAAAATCGAACAAGCATTACTTATTAATACCTATGCAAGGTGATAGTGATCGATTCGCCACCTTGCAATTTTCATGTCTATCCTGTACAACAATACTACCTACACTAGATACTAAAAAAACTATCAACGCTGTGAAATAGTCCCCCTAATAGTTGTACTTACATAAAAGATTTCTGGAACTACCGAACGTACCTATTCCAGTCAATTATTAGGTACCGAACTTTTATTCAAATGATAGGAAGAATCATAGTATAAGTATAATCAGGCCGTAATAAATTATTTTGTAAACGAATTGGGGGAAAGAAGGAAGAGTTATAAATGTAGATAAATTGGGAAAAATGTACCTACACATATTTTTTACTTTAGCATTTATATACTTTAGTACGTAACAATGTAATGTTGGGAGTTACCAAGCGTGTAAAAGTTTGGCCCCCCCTCCAGGATTGTTATCAATGACCCATTGAACAATAATAGAGGGGGGGGAAGTTGAACGGCCGCCATCTTGTCCGCCATCTTGAAAATGCCCGCGAACCTATTTTTGGCTATATCTTAGCAACCGTATGTCCAAATCTAACGTACGTAGACTCTAATTGCACAGTTTTGTATTCCTAAGATAAATTGTTATATAACCGAAATTGATAATCCTAGCGGATTTAATGTTTTTGGCTTAAAAGCTTAAATTATGGAATATGTAAAAAAAACGCTAAACAACATATCACTTTTTATTTTATTATTATTAATCTTTTAGATCTCGCTTTTATGAATAAAATGCAAAAACAATCAACGAAATCCGAGCACTGGTTGCGAAAATATACAGGATTTAGGAATAGGTAGCGCACCTTTGCTGGCACAATAATTGGTAGTTACAGGTCAAATTGAAAATTTCATAAGTTTGTTCTCTACAAAATATGCGAATTACTACTAAATACACACATTAATTAATAATCAATTTTGAAGGCTTATGCCCCATTCGCGATTCCCTCAGTAATGATCGCCATGACATGAATCACATCGGAAAAACCGTACCGGTGAAGAAATCGAAAATACCCGAATTAATACAAATTTTATAAATTAATAATTTTTTGTGCCGCACCTTCTCGTTATTTAATTAATTAATTTAATTTAGGCTTTTAGGAAAAAGAGGTGAACATCAAATGAAAATTATTATTATACGGATTAATTTACACAAGGACATTTGCAAAGAGCAGCATAGTTTGCACGTCCATTGTTTGTCACACTTACGGGGTGTGACTCCACTTCCTTACTGAGAGGACGCTCTAAAAGTCTAAAAGGACGGAATTCAGTGCCTGGAAAAGGAACCCAATAATTCAGGTCATCGTCCAAATGATGGAAAATCCATTCGCAGTGATGAAATTTAGAGTCTAAAAAGTTCAAAGCTTTCAAGTCTTTCTTTATTCAAGTTATGCAGGCGGTGCAGAATCCATTAATCAACAACGAAAGTTTATATTCTGTCAAGTTTAGAAATGATGCACCCGACACAAGACGCTCTCCTATTACACTGCAAGAGAGCAGCTTACCAAGCTACCATTTGGAGCAGAGCACATAAGGCTGAGCTTCAAGCCCCACATCCAATTCAACATGCGTGGAAGAAACTCGATCACAGATTCCTTCCCGTGTGGATAACAATTCCGGAAGTCAGCCCCGCTTGCATTGAGATTCTTAAATGTGGTTGCAAGCAGAATTGTGGAAAACCGATGCAGGAAAAAATCATTAAATTGTACCTACTGCTCTTTGCAAATGTCTGCGTAAAGTGGTCCGTATAATAATAACTGTCATTTGATGGTCACCTCTTCTTCCTAAAAGCCTAAATTAAATTAATTAATTAATTAAAAAAACGAGAAGGTGCGAAACGCATAATAGTAGTTTACGTAACAAGTCTCGAAAGTGATCTTTTGCTGGACAAGTAGGCAAATTACAAGACGAGCCGCAGGCGAGTTCTGCAAGCCTGCGAGTCCAGTAAAAGCACTTTTGGGACGTATTACGTACAATATTTTTTTTAAAATCGGCCAGACCGTTCTAGGGCGGAAAGTAAAAATGAGTCGGGTAAAGTAAAAATGAGTCCGGTAAAACTTTTACCGGACTATCACAATAACTTTCCGGCTCGGTCCGACAAAATGACATTTTCTGGCCTAAAAATAATCCGGAAAGTACTACTTTCTGGCCGATTTTTAAAAAAACTTTTTAAAAAGATATAAAAAATGATTAATTTATAAAATTTGTATTAATTCGGGTATTTTCGATTTATTCACGGGTACGGTCTTTCCGATGTGATTCATGTCCATGGCGATTATTACTCTTATGAGGGTGAGGGAATCGCGAATGGGGCATAAAACCTTCAAAAATTGATTACACTTAATTAATGTATGTATTTAGTAGTAATTCGCATTTTTAGAGAGAACAACTTATGAAATTTTCAATTTGACCTGTAACTACCAATTATTGTGCTCAGCAAAGGTGCGCTACCTATTCCTAAATCCTGTATATTTTCGTAACCAGTGCTCGGATTTCGTTGATTGTTTTTGCATTTTATTCATAAAAGCGAGATCTAAAAGATTAATAATAATAAAATAAAAAGTGATATGATGTTTAGCGTTTTTTTTTACATATTCCATAATTTAAGCTTTAAGCCCAAAAACATTAAATCCGCTAGGATTATCAATTTCGGTTATATAACAATTTATCTTAGGAATACAAAACTGTGCAATTAGAGTCTACGTACGTTCGATTTGGACATACGGTTGCTAAGATATAGCCAAAAAATAAGGTTCGCGGGCATTTTCAAGATGGCGGACAAGATGGCGGCCGTTCAACTTTCCCCCCCCTCTAATATGTTCAATGAGTCATTGATAACAATCCTGGAGGGGGGCCAAACTTTTACACGCTTGGTAACTCCCAATGAAAATTATATGGAGATTGTTACGTACTACTTGGTGTACCGAATACCAAAAAAAAAAAATTTCTAGCGGCGCGGTCTGTCTCCCCTAACCCGAAATTTTAATATTTCTGTACGAGGGGTGAACGCGCGAAAGGGAATTTTTGGGATTTCAGTATCGACGCACACCTTCCCCAGTTCCCCACCTTTCGTATTTGTCGCGAAACGATTTTTCAATAAACTAATGTTACGAAAACAAAACCAAATTCATTTTAAGGAAGTAAAACCGTGCCTCCTTCAAATCATCACGTACCCCTTCATTTTACGCACGTCCGGCGAATTACATTGTTTTACCGAGAGTTAGTTGTCTGTGACCGAGAGCTTTTCGTTCAATTTTATTTTATCGTAAATAAGTATATCTACTCAAAAGAAATTACGAAAAATCTTATGTGAGAGAACGTTTCTTTGTTAAGGCTCCTAAGGAGAGCTCTGTAGTTCAAATTGGTAAAATTGCTATTTTAGACGTAATCATCTAACAAAAATAAAAAAAACTATGCATAGGTCAAATTCTATGTAGCATAGTGATCATTAATGTAAACCTTCTGGCTGCAAATTAAATATTTAAGTTACAAATCTTGGTCGAAAGTTCTGAAGGAGAGGTACTACATTTACGCAACTTTCGACTACGATTGTAACTTAAATATTTAATTTGAAACCAGAAGGTTTACATTAATTGATCACTATGCTACATAGAATTTGACGTATGCATCGCTTTTAATTTTTGTTAGATGATTACGTCCAAAATGTCATTTTAATTGTCATTTTAGCAATAAAAATGGCGGAGCTGTCCTTAGCCGCCTTAAGGGCTATTGATAATAATCAACAAAGTTTGGTGGGTTTATCATCTGGAATAAAAGAGGAATGTAGGTATTTGAAATTCAAATATGTAGTGTTGAATATTTACGTTTTGAATATAAAGCATTCATTCCCTCGCTGCTGTTATTAGAACGGACGCATTATCTTATTCATATGTTCATATTATTAGGTAATTAAGTATATACCTATAACAGTACTAATCGGTATAACTAGCAACATAATTTAGAGCACAATATTGTAATGGTACGTTTTTCGACTTTGTTACGACAAATACTTAGTCACCTCTAATATTCATTATACCCTCGAACTCAATCAAATCCTTGGTTCAGTGACATACAATCAATTCCCACAAAAAGTTGCAGGTTTCTGAAAAAAATAAATATCTTATGTATGAAATCAAAAAGTTTCGTAATAGGCTTCCGACTGGATAGAAGTAATGGTACCTGTACCTGGTACCCACGGTAAAACACACAACGGTATGCTATTGCGCATCTGTGACGTCATTTCGAAACGAAAACTGCAGCACTTGTTTTCAAACATGCGAGTTTATTATATTGCGTTTAGCGTCGTCCGCGAAAATCACATCGCAATTTGCAATGCTGGTACCTAACACTCCATTTTGAAGAAATGCGAGAGATGCGAAAGGGAAGCTCGTCCTCCTAAGGGAAGTTTTGAAGTTATTTTTACAATTACCTAAAATTCGCATTCTTAAAAATTTATATTTAGCCTTGTTTTCTTTTTTGTATTTATTTTCATGTTTTATGATTGCATAAGGCGAATTTGTTTTTTAACTCTTTTGTTAATTTTTTGAATGTACCTAAACCTTCATCTAACAGTAATTATTACCCAAACAATATTTTTTGTTCATTTATACAAAGTAATACCTACAATGCAAGATCTTCTGCTATCTGTTGCAATATAAATTAAGTATTACTGATTAAATCTTTTCTAAAAGTACAACCTACTAATATTTACTTTATCAAGCATTAATTGACACATCAGTTCAGTTGCTAATATACCTACTAATTGTAACTAAGTAGGTACATCAATTTGGTTGTAAATTATATAAATAAATAATTTGTACAATGTATAATACAATAACCTTTTAATATCAGCCAATATCAGCCATAATATCTATTATATACTTATGAAATCACCATATCTTTCAAAAACTACAATACACTACCAACGACGTATTAGTACGTAACTTTGGTTCGTAAAAATTATGAAAAGATTTATTAAATGTTATTTGAATTTCATTATTTCTCTCAATATAAGGTCGAGTTTGTCCTTAATACTTATGTTTAGAAATGGTGCCAAATACGTCCATATTAAAAGTTTTAAATCCTTGAATAATGAAATTGTTGTGCAGAAATCTTTGTAATGATATCACAACAACATCCTCGGAGTTGGAGCACACTCCCTATTTTTCAGTTTCCTTTGCATGTTTTCCATTTTCTTTCTGCTAAATGCAACACCAAACAGACAGGAAGCACTGTTTGGTCATACGTTATCGAATACTTAAAATTCCTTACGGTTTGCGGTATTTGATATGTGTCGTTAACCATATTCGATAATAATTCGTTTAAACAGGGGGGCGTTCTTTACAGAAACATGAAAGCTTCAATAGTAAACTTTTATTGCAGTTTAGCCCACACTTTCTTGCAAAAGGTTTCCTGTTCATTTCGTTTCTATAATTCAAGTTTTACGATAAGTAACTTTCAAGTTCAAATATTTTTCCATTATTAAGTACTACTTTTTCAACTGGATCTTTTTCTTGGGAATTTTTAGTAGTTAGGATACATAAAGTACTTTCAATCACTTTCACCACTTATTTCTCTCACAGTTTCATTTTAATTTGTTGTTAAAATAGGTCATTATACCTTTATTCACTTAACCCTTCAATTAACAAACCTTGGTTCTCATAATTCCCATATTCCTAGAGGTCAATTTCAGCGTTAGTACCTATCTATAATAAAATTTGTTCCAATGTAACCACAGATATGTATAGTTCTATCATACTACCTAATTCAAAAACTGTATAAGGCTACCCAATCTGACTACTCGAATATATGCAGAAAAAAAGAAAACTTTGCAGTGTCATTGTGTCTACCAAATTAAATCTAGTCAACATTCTATCAACTCAGGAAGAAGTACTTTCCCCTTCTCTATTGCCGTTTCGAAGAGATGCGCCAAAAAAGGTAAGAATTCTTTCACCAGACATTGACGATTTAGTGTTGCCTGTACGAAAGCCTTCACTACTCTCAGAAGACCTGCAGTTAGTACCATTGACACGAAGAGACGTGATATCTAAATGCGGATGTTGCACACTATCACTATCAGGACTCCATGGGTTGCCTGGAGCAGATATAAACTGAGAGCTTGGCTTCTTTCTGGAACGCAAACGGATCCTTTGGAATTCAACAGGAGTATAGGCCTTGGTGCCATTGTTAGGTACACCAAACAGCTTGCAGAATTGTACGTAAATATGTAAGGAACAACAATTCTGCTAAAATTCAGCAAGGAAGACATAAATCTTTTGACAGGTCTACTAACGGTACACTATCGAATGAAAAGGCTCTTTCACAGAATGGTTCTTGAAGTAGATCCAATATGGGAGGAGGATAAGGAAACACGACTTCAAATACCATACCAACACTTTAATACGCGGGTTCTTTAGAAAAACGTCATCTAAAGGAAGTATGGTAACCTAAATTCTGATTCCTCGTAATCCTTTAATTCACTATTACTCAGGATCGTCTCATTTTCTAACGTAAAAGCTGCACTCAACAAGTCGAGATCTAAAATATGGAACAACTGTTAGATACAACAGGATGTAGATTGTACAAATGTACAGGTACAGCCCTATTTGTGGGAACGATTCGAGCAAGTTAATGTAGTAGGTGGTTCCAGAGATATTAATCCAATTATAATAAATATAATCATGTTATTATTACACCATTTTTCTGCTTTCTTTTCTGTTTTTCACAACGCCCAGCATCTTTGTTACTTTTGCGCAATAAGCAACCTGGGTCTAATGCAGTCCAAAATGACCCCGATAGTGTGTTGTTGTTTACTAGCAAATACTTTCGTATAGTTCATCAGTCTCCAGTTATGTTTAGCAAGAATCCTAATTAGATTGTGTTTGAGATTTCATAATCGGTTGTTTATAGTTTTGAATTTGGGGCGTTAGGCACAATGTAATCAAGTATTGCCTAAAGACAAACACCACGTGATTAGAGGATCTATCGGGACTGAACTCTTCTGGATTATAAGTTGATGGTGCTGAAGTAATCCCACACTAAGATATTTGAGTGTGTTAGCAGGAGAAATGGCCTTAATCATAACATAACTGTATTGGGCCAGGACTCCCCCAACATGGATCCTCTCAGTTGGAGAAGTGCGGAACACTCACGAAGAATGTGGTGCGCCTCTTGCCATCTGTGTAGCAAACTCTATAAGGTGATATTGCTTGCGTAGTTTACAATGTCCAGTAAAATGTTGGGTAAAAACTATGGACAACAATGTACGTGAGGCAAACAGGAGAACAAGATGAGAGAGAAAAGAATACCGAGAACAATTTTAGGTCCTAGATAAGTGAGTGCAAGAGGGAGTTGCCCTCATGAACTTTAAAGAAATAAGAGAAGACAGCAAATGGTTGGGGTATGTATATGGAGAGTTAGTTCTGGTTCAACGATATACAAGGTGTTGGAACGAAATCTAGACGCAAGAGGAAAACGAAGATCACCGTGATGGTTATAAGAAGTACAGGAAGATTGAATTAGTTCTGGAAGCGATAGAAGGTATAAGGTGACGAGAGATAGGGAGACGTCGAAAAGAATATGTGAGAGGGACTGGTCTTCTCCAGAGTTGTTTAAATAGGTCATTTTCCATGCATAGTCCATAGTTGTGTCCTTTCACACTTTCCCGGTCATTGTAGCCCCTTTTGACATATATTCAATTAAAAGAATCCCTTCTGCGTTCCTGAAAGCTGTGTTTCTCCACGTGAATTGATATTGTTTCGTGGACCTCAACACTAAATCTTCAATCGTAGATATTAAAGATTTCTTCAGCTCCTGCTTCCAAATATCTTCGTACTTTGACTCATCATTAATGGATTTCCTTTCTAATTTGAACAGCTTGCATCAATATTTCACCTAGGAATAGGACGGGCTATCCACAGAAATTTGGTTGAGCTTTTTTGTTCTTTACACTGTTATAAAAATGACAAATATTGCGCAACTGGAATCAAATTATATGAGGTGACTAGACTAGGTGGCAAAATCTGTGTTTGTGCAAATTCTTGTGGCAACCTTCTGAAATTGTTATTCCACATAACTTTTTTAGTAACTTTGAAATATAACAAAGTCACTGTATTTGCTTTGTACGACGTAGTAGATATTCATTTTGGGCAAAGCTTGCAGTTTGACAGTTTCACAAATTTAAAATGTACTATCACATGAAGATATCCCCTACAAATTACCTATAAATAAGTGCAGTGGTATTACTAACCTACATTTCCTATGTAGGTTAGGGATGCAATGCATTACCAGAACACTGAGCGAGATACAGGAGTTATAATTCTATACGCTGTCTATATTATTAGAAATAGGGGTTAGGGTGGTAATCGCAATGGGGGAAAACGGCGAGGGTGCGTCATAATGGGATGGAGGGTCTCTGAAGAGTGTTTTAAATGGTTGTTCAAGCGCTTTCAATCTCCAACGGCTAATTAAATTTTCAGATGGATTAATAAAATTCTTCATATACAATATTGTTTTTAAATATAGGTACTATAGGACGATGATGTTATTGGATGTAAAGTTTGGTCTCGTTTAATGATTAAATTCGAACAAGTTAGGTTGAAAAAAACGTACCCTACCTATACAAAAACGAAATTGCGAACTACATTCCCCCCTCGAAAACTTCCCGCTTCTCAATTCTCAATTTAAGGTACCTACTTAAATAGAATACATATACATGTCATGTGTTTTCTCAAGCATATTTATGGATAGGTAGGGATACGTATTCGAATAAGTATCTATAGATAATAATGAGGAAAATGGCGAAAGCAGCTGAAACGTTTGAATGTTATGCTTTTGTTTAAGTAAAACTTGTTGAAATACGACAAAAAACAAGTTGCTACTGAGAAAGTATTGAACTTCATGAAAATGTTTCCAGTTCGTTAGAAGTTCCAACAGGTGTTTGGGATTTATTACATGTATTCAATTGGTTTTCATGTGTCTATCCTACTTTTGGAAGGGACTTGAATTGGTGTTAGCACTGCGGCATTTGTGTTTTTCACCCTCGACGTCTCTCAGAAACTTCACGTGCGCTTTTCTCATGAGAATAGCGATAAGGAGAGAGCAGGAAGATGCAAGTTGTTTTGAAATTATGCCTCTTTTGGTAAGTAAATTAGGAACTTTTATAATGACGTATTGTATAAGTATACCTATGTGTAGCATAAGGCCATAATATTATTGATTAAAATCTTTAGATCTTTAGGCGTTCCCTTCTAATGGATAATTGTTGGGTAGCTTTTTCGTTCCTACATGAAGAAGATGTGTGTGTTGAATAAATCTTGAAGCTTTGAGATTTTTTAGAAAATTTGAGCAAATTAGAGAAGCAAGAAAAAATGAATATTCCGACATATCCTTTTAGAAGTAAAAGCTTGGGAACTGCTAGAGCTTTTGTAACGTTTAATACATAATAAGTTAAACATTGATCGGTTACGCAACACAACAAACACGAAAAAACCACGGAAATTTATTACGTTTTTTACAACTTTTTCTCCGAAACATTTTTTACTAGCAGGATGTAATTGCATATTTGAACGTAGTTTTTAGTTCTGATTAACTTTTTTTAATAACAATTTTCGATATTGTCAAAAATAAAGGTACTTTACTCTTGAGCAAAATTCATATTTTTGACACAAACACCGCGTACACGACTGAAAAAATTTAATATCTGATGATTGTATTTAGATTTAGAACATGCAGAGCTTTTTATAAAGAATAACTTTTTTTCGTAAAATTAATAATAAAAAAGTTTCCCATATGTTGCCAACTTAACTAGACACACTGTATATCGCATCCACACAGCTTTCCACTACACTAAATAATACCTAGTTTGGAATCTATTACGTCTCTCGAAGAAGATTTACTCCTACATACTTGACTCTATTCATCTTAGAGAAAGACGTTACATAGAGGAGAATTCGCCTCCCTCCTTCTCATGGGATCCTTTTCCTTGTAGATAAATGGTATGAGGAAGGTTTTTGAGAGGTTTACCAACAGTCCTTATTACTAATTCCACTTATGTCCTCATAATCATATTTTATGTATGGGAAAATAATTGTGCTCCTGTGCATCAAAGATATATTGTCGCAAGGTTTAGTAAATATATTTACCAGGAATAACGAGGTTAGGTTGCAGTGTCTAATATCCGAGCTTTAGTGTTATTCAGTCCCTCTATTGAAATTGATTCAAGTTGGCATAGTAGGTACTGGCAACTGTATGGGACTGTAAGATTGAAAATTCACTAGAAATACCGAGCCAACCAGAAGAAAAATTGTGCAGACTAAACGCACATTTTCTAATACATAAGGTACATAATATAAATTAAATTATAAACTTAAATTTAAAAGAAATAATGCGAAATGATGACAGGTGGTCTACCATTTCAATATTAAGAATAACTATTTTATGCACCCAGGTTAAACAGTACTGAACACTGATTATTTTAAGTGCACAAAGTTTCCCCTCGCCGTATATTTTTCCATACAGGGTTAAGTGGTAGAGCAGACGGCAAAATATTCTTTTGTCGTACCTACCGAACTTCGCCTGCAAACTTGTACTAGAAATTAAATGTCGTTTTTATTTTCACGAATAAAGACAATATTATTATTTTTATTAATATGGCATATAAATAGTTTCATTTCTGTAGTAACATTCATTATGAATAGGTATATTCGCTTAGTACATTTATTCATGATTGGTGACGGTCAGTGCTTATTTCTTGTGTTTAACCGTTTTGTGATAAAATTTTAATTCATAGCTAGAGAAGTTTTTACAATGGTTTCCTTAACAAGAATACCTTTAATGATATCAGAAGGTATCGGTATCGGTAAGGTATTTTTTGCATGTTCAACAAACAGAATGTGCTATTCATTACTGGGTTAATATCCCTTATGTAAGAGCATAATTATCTAAAATGTTAGGAATTGTTTTACGTGATCAGTATTTGTGAGTCATTTGGAACCATAGCCCTCACAAGCAATTTGTTTCCCCCTATGAGGAATTATAAAAACAAACACCACTTCCTACATAGACAACACGGATACAGAATCTGTTGTGAGTGATGTCGGTATGTACATAGTGGCATGAGCTTGAGAATAGCTGCTACCAAATTCAATATTCCTAAAACTTATTTGATATAGCGGATGAAAAAGGTAAAAATTGACACAAATTCTGTTGTCCTTGTCCATCATTTGGAAATTTCAAAAACGGTTTTCAATTCGGAAAATGAAAATGTCTACAGTTAATCATTTTTCTCGATATGAAAAGAAAGTTTCATGGTCGCACACCATTAGATTGCGTATGAAGTTGCAGAAAAATTGAAAATTTCACAAAAAACTGGCAGAAACGGATTAGCTGAGTGGCTTCTTAAAACGGCATCCGGAACTTTGGCTTCGAAATTAACAACGCCATCGATGCAGATAAAGAAATTACAACCCCCAAATTTGAAGAAAATCGACATACTGTAAGTAAGTAATTGAAGAATATAAAGACCCGATCGAGGAACTGAACAAGGAAGTACCTAAGCATTAACTCATAAGTGCAAAGTTCCCCAAAACATCACCAAAATAAACCAACACAGTCCTGTCAAAGATAGAAGATAGAAGATGCAAAAAATGGCAAGCTACGAGGTGAATTGCAAATAACAAACCGAACAAGTATAAACAGGTGGTGCGGACAGGAAAATGCAAATTGATATAAGAACAATAAATACACAAAGTCAAAGTTTATTGCACAGAGAAATGTAGCAAAAGTAAGGAGGGAGAAGGATGGATTATGTGATTTGCATGCAAAGTGTACCGGTGTTGAAGGTTTACTAGTACTACAATGAATACCTACCTATAAGTATGTACATTTCAATTGTGTAATAATTTAGCTCGTTGGCCTTTATGTTCTACCTTAATTTGATTTTTTTGTAGGTAGGTACCTATTGTATTACTCTATGAATAAATTGTGCGTTTGTTTGAAAAATAGGTAACGGTGGTTATATTCATATCATGAGTAGGTATAGGTACTTTGGAAAGAATTAGTAAAATAATTATACCTATGTTAAGCGGTCCTCCTGGTCTCTCCTGCACAATAGGTAGACTCCTTAGTACCATTTGCTTATTATCCATTAAAAAAATGGTTTAGACCTTAATTACTGCATGGGAATAAATCTCCATTTTATATCTACCAATTATGAAGTGGATATCTTTAGAAACATATCAAATATTTTTACGTTAACAACACCACTCGTGAAAATACCTACGATGTAATTTTTCCACTGTATTAAAGCTCAATTCATATGAAATACACTACATTTCGGTCACGTGTAAGCTGTCTTACTATAGAGCTTTTAGGTTATCTGTGATATGTAGAGTGACGCGATATAAGTGTTTTATAATGTTGCGTATTCATTGTGAATTTGTATCACCTAATTAGCTGCACGTACATATTTATGATTTTCTGGTCTAAAAATGGTATTGTGTTTACCTCATACCTTTGAGTTTAATAGTCATCGCCTCAGCTTGAAATTGTTCGTTCAATTCTTCAAATATAAGATTTTAATACGTAAGACCTATCTATCTGCACACATTTTCCCATGTAACTAGAGACCGCCACAGATGTACATATAGAATACATAATAGGTACATCTGTGGTAATGCGAATGCAATTAAGCCAAGTCGTTTATTCTATGTGGTGAGAATGAGATTAATATCTCCACAAGGTAGGAAATTTGATGTAGTATGTATAAGTAACTCGTTTTACAGGTTTCAGAAAACATTTCACTACCTCATCATGTTTGCTTTAAAAGCAAAAATTGGTCATTTCTATTTTAAGATGGAGTCTACTTTGATTTTCTTATCATTCCGATTGTAGAAAAACACCTACAAACTTGAAACATAAAACTTTATATAAGGGTTGAAACGCCCCTAGCATACAAATATAAAGAATGAATGAATAATGTAAAACAAGATCCAACCCCCGAATTAATCCATTAATAAAAGGCGGTAAGAAATTCGTCAATGGTATTTGCATAATCAGGGGAACTCTACGTTCGTATTTCCCTTCCATAAACCCAATGTATTAGCGCAAACTCAGTCATGAGGCCAATGACAGCCAGAACAGCGGGAAACGCCGAGCAGCGCAAACTTTATACAAGCAGGCATTTATGGCGCACACTATCTCATAAACTAAAAGTTTAATGCCCTTCCTTTCTATATAAAGTCCACTACATCTATGTTAGGTAGGTAACTACACAGAGGGATCTAGAAAGGATGTTTCTATCTCTTGGCGCAGATTTGAACTAAGGTGTTTCAAGTTTTTAATTTCGTCACATGCCTCAAATACGTTAAAGTGCTTAATCGGTTAAATTAGTCTCCAATTAATCGTGAAGAAATTATGAAGGGCTCGGAAGGACTCCTAAATTCAAGAAAAAGGTAATTTACAATTGTCGTATTACTTCGGTGATAAGACAATTTAGCACTTGAATATGAGTACCGAGGTTTCCTAAGGTCTCACTCAACTCTCAAGTCAAAATTATACCTAGTGATACGCCGAAAATGTGCGTAGTAAGTAGACATTATAGGTACCTATGACGTACAGGAATCATACCTACGAACTGACAATGCATCCAAGTTACCTAAATATAGATAATAAAAATAATATCTATGTAAGTATAGAAAGCGGTTTGTGAAATATTTAATAAATATGTAGATAGTAATCATAAAAGTTGATCTGAAATATCCGCGATTTCTTTTGCTGTCGTTGCACTTTAAACTGAAAAAACGGTGAACCTTGCAGCAAATTTCACTCAAACATTCAAGCAAAAAAACAGGGTCTTACCAGGAAATGACCCTCATCCGCTGTCTTAAATTTCCATATAAGTTTTTTAATGTAAGATATAAATTAATAAATTACAATTTATTTCCCACATGTTCTACCTATATTAAATGAAAATATCGTCTTAACATCTATCTCGGTTGCTACATTGGTTTCTCCAAGCTTTAAACTGAAATCAAGAATGTATAAATTCTTTTCGTTTTCTTTCAGTTGTTCTGAAACCTTCATTTTTAAATGTCACAGTTAGCCCTTTTTGCTCATTTCTTCTTACTGACAGTAGATTGTGTGTGACATTTTTACACTTCAAGACATCTAGTTTATTTTCATTCCTCAGCCCTTTGAAGACGGAGGATGCCGTGTCGTTTTGCCAGAAGGCTTCTACCATTTGTTCCCACACTTATTTTATATGTAATATTTCAACATTTGTCATGTACTGACCAGTACTGACCCATTTTTGTTGTTACTATAAGTGGTTTGTTGCAACGCTGTCCACTCTCGTCACTTCATTCTTATTACACTTCATTAATTTGTAGTCAGAACTCAGAAAACATACTTCGTTCTCTGTTGAATTTACGACAACCTTAAACCGAATTGTAACACTTAAACGGAAATCTTGCACCATTATTTTTGTTCATTTCATTTACACGATATTTTGGTTTCTGCTTCCCTTTTATGCATTCGAATGCCTGAGAGATGTTCACCTCCTCTTCTGCCTCGTTTCTTCCATTAATAGTTTACTTTTCACAGAGTCTAAGGTCACTGAATTTCCTTGACAAAACAATAGAGGTAGGTACATCGATAAGCGTCTGGCATTGCTGCCAATAACTGAGAATGTACCGAACGTCCACTATTCCATAATTCAGAAACTGTTCTTTCAAAACTTACTATGAAATTATTCAGTGGCTGCTTACCGCTGTACCTTAAATTGCGTAACTTTCTTTGAAGTGTGTACGTGTTTGTCCCCTTTTAAAGTATTACCTAATGATATCCTTCGCTGTTGTTTTGATTTCGATTAGTTAAAACACGTTGTCACTCAAACAAATCACAATTAGGATGTCTTGGTTTAACATTATTTTTCTTCAGTTATACTGGTTGGTGGATCGGCATCCAGCATTTCCAATACCTGTTCTTGATTGAAAATTCCCAGTTGTTATAACCTGTTGCATCAAATTCTAAATGCTTATATTACTCAATTTCGCACAACTTCCGTTATGGCAAGTAGGTGGGTAAACTGAGCACATACTTATACCTAACCTGTTGATGATTGCAATGTTTCGAGATAATAAAAAGAAAAACAAAATAATATAGATAAACATGACAGATTGTAGGTATAGGTCATATTAGGTACCTACATGTAGCCGTTGCAGCTTAGTATTGCATTTTCTCTACTGAAATTTATAGTGGCAGTACCGATTGTTTTTGGTAAATGTGTTAGTACTGTGTTAGGTACCTATATGACACATGAATAAGTTGAGGTGACATGACCATATTATTTCCAATTTTTCTGGGAACTGATACTGGTAGCAATTTTTTATAATTCGGAGTGCAATAATGTAATTTCTATCAGGATGACTGGAATAAAGATATAAATTCAACTTTATCCTTAAATTAGGCACGTATGCATATAAATGTATTATATTAAGCGGCAAAGAATCGAGAGAGATCGTCAATATTTTTGTGGTATTCTACCTACAATTGAGCAAGGTTTTTTATTCAAGAGAGAATGCCCACTCAACATAATCGCAAAACAACATACAACAGGGGCCCTTGGACCGGGGGGAATTAGGCAATTGGCGGGCAGCCCGAAATTCTGAACCTCAGGAAAACACTGCTGGAAAGGCAGAAACTGAAACAGCAATCACGACGAGGACCGTAAGACACGTGATTATCTTCCGTAAAAGGAAAACGATTTGAAACCTGTAAGCCATTTGAAAAAAGGCAGCATGAACTTCCCTTAACTGTTGATGATGTACCTATAACAGAATTGCTTTTTTTTCATAAAAAAGCTGAAAATACGCCATATGTTTTACCTATAGAAAAAAATCCTTTTACGTCCACATCTCGATCTTAATTCCTGTGACAAATATGGAAAAAATCTGTAAAAGACCTTTCCTTTACAAAATAAGGTGTACCCGTTTTCTTCGCGCATTTAATCAGCTCGGCGTATTTTACGGGTATAAAAATTGGCCCTGATTTTAAGGAACGTTATACTTATCGCTCAATTATGGAATGTGCAGAATCGCCTTCATTTTGAGTATGTCCCATTATTCAAAATTTATGGGTTATCGACTCTGTTTCATTGGCTCCTCTTTGTCCCTGTGTTTCATCCCATAGATAACAATAGCATACATCTTCTTGATTTTTCTCATTTCATACACTGTAAAATTGAGAACATTTAATT
>JAVRBK010000163.1:0-25549 GCA_036250285.1 Pyrocoelia pectoralis | reverse complement strand
AGCCCTTTAATACATAAAGCAAAGTTCATTAAAAATCTGAACTTTCACATAATTATTGTTTCAAAGTGCGCGGAATAGATGGGTACATATATTCAATTGAGTGTTTTACGTATCGCTGTTGTAGATTTCAGTTAATTATTAAATTAAGTAACTTAACGTCTTTAAAAACGGGACATCCTGTAAGCTTTTGGAAAAATTCCTATAATGCTGATGGATATTTTTTAAATGACCAAATGACAATTACAATTACGTACCTTTACATTATCAACGGTTTTGGTTGTAAACGAATAAAGATTTAATAAAAAATGACCTAGAAAAATGAACAATGAAACAATAGAAAATTCATTTCAATAAATTATAGCGGTACCTATAAAAATGATTGAAAATATAAGTCAAAACAAACAGTTAAGCAAAGAAAACGATTCTTGTTCATAATCGCTTTAGGATTGCCCAATTGTGATTGTCAATGTATTTTACAAGTCATCGTTTAACTATTAGTGAAAACTATACAACAAGATAAAAAGATTAGAGTAATTGATTCCTTTGTGGGATGAATGAACATTACATACTTCAGCATTAATGTCTACCAATTTTTATATCTTATCATTGATCATAATTAAGTAGGCGTGTTTCTTAACTTATTTGAATCTTTCTGAATCTGGTATCAAAATAATAAGTTAAGATGGTGACCTTTGTATAAAACTTATATTTACCACCATACTTATTATTTTGATTTAAGATTCGATAATAACTCATTTTCAGAAAAAAACAATTAAAAATACTTTGGGAATTACTAGAATTTGGAAATGGAAACAAAATAATTTGTGGCGTATAACATGGAGATTTTGCCCCATTCATTGGGCTTCGCCAATGTGTAGCTGTTATTTATGTGAATAAATCTATGTGTTGCTCAAATCTTTCAATTAAACTATCTTCAGTAAGAGGTAACATTAAAATATTGTTTCAGGCTGTAGACTGAGTTTCGTGTGCAACAACTGCCACAACATCAATTTTTTGTGTAAAACTAGTATCAAAGTCTAAAACCAAAATTTACCTTTCAGATGCACCTCACCATATCTTCGTTAATATCGCGTGACAGTAATGGTTGATAGGAAAATTAACTGCGTATTCTTTCTGAGTATGCGTCGCGAATTTTAGTGGATTGCAATAAAACCTTATGATCGGATTAAAATCTCCACGTTAAATGCCATAAGGAAAAATTATTTCGGGGCTATACAAAAAATTAGGCCGTTTTTCGGATTTTCGGCAATTGATCTTTCAGGCAGCTTCTCAAGAACAACACCTGTTTGAATAGTTGAACAACGGTTACGTCGTCATAGTGCGTTTCTTATCGCTTCGCAAGTTCTTCTTCCGAAAACTTCAATAAATTCTGTGGCTGAATTATCGTGAATGATTTGACAATTTGCCTCAAGCCAACAAATCGGTGCTTCAATTGACTGACTAGCAGTAGTTAGATTGAATATCTGGAACCGGGAGCCCCACGACATGTAAATCCTTTAATTTGGATTCCTCCTTAATGTTACCCCGAAAAGTTTTAAATTAGATATAGCAAAACTCTCAGCTGAGCCCCTTTTTACACATGAAAACAAGAAACAAACGGCAGTTTTCCGAAACTACAATATGATCAATTTCTGTGTCAATAATTTTGCCATAAAATAATAAGTGCAGAAGGCAATAGACAACTCTTTTGGAAGAGAGATTGAGTTGAAAAGTGAAATAATTTTTGTTAAAATAATAGCTGTTTTTCGTTTCCATTCAGGGAATGCACAAAGATCCGGTGAATGAGCGAGCAGGATATGAAACCTTGATACCACACCTAATTACGGGGTCTATAACGATCTATAGTGCTGCTGAAACCACCGGGTATCGAAATGCACTATTCGCAAGGGTTTGAAATTTTCTTCTCGATAACCCGATCATGGTTCTCATATCATAACATAGAACCCTATAGACAATGACAAAATTACGCAAAAGTCTGGCTGCTTAAACCGTCGAGTGAATATTTAATGTTAAAAAAAAGAAAATGATAAATCCATTCAAAAGGAAGTGTAAAAAATCAGAGACACGGAATCCACTATTGTTAACATAGAAACGCTTGCTTGTCTGCAGTATGCAAATGTAATACTGGGCGATTATGCAACTTAGGAACGGTATGGGATTTGCTTGATGAACCACACACGTTGCGCGATACGATTCCAAATGCGCATCTGTTTTCAATTTTCGTTTCTACCCACAATCCAATTCATAGATCCCGAAAACAAGAGAATTAAGGAGTAAAAATAGTAAAAGAGCAAGATCATATAATAACAAACAATTAAGGGTAGCAGCTGTATAGTATAACAAAATATAGCACCTGGTTGTAACAGGGGTGACAAATCTAAGTTCCACGCCCACTTGATTCTTCACGCCGTGACTTTTCAAGTCGTGTCGGATTTAGTGCGATGTGTGCAAATAATAACGACCGTTTAGGTTAATTCCCCTTGAACTAAGAACTAACACAGTTAAGATACCCTCAGTTGTAATTGCCGATATTCCAGGTTGTCCTTCTATAATCCTCTTTTGGTTTAGAACTTAAAGCCTAGTTGTGACAAGGGATTTGTTTGCTACACAAATGTCAACTTGTTCACCGACCATTAATAAATTTCCCGTTCACTATTGTTAGTTTATTAAAATCATTCTCTCCTTAACATCATCAAAGTTTAGCGATTTAGATTTTGATGTAATTTAGAGGGTAATGAATAATTTCTCATTTTATGAGTAAGTAGGAACACAAAGAAGCAGTAGAATAACAGCATAAGCTCGATTCGTGCACAATAAGGGTGATATACGAGCGGGACCTCCTACTGAACAATTTGCCAACATTATAGACGGACTAATGGTGTCATTGTGGTCCCCGTTTAGAAAAAGTCGCTTAGACGTTCAAAAAGGTTGTGTGTAGAAAGGACTTCATGATCGTGAAAGGGACACTAAGTCTTCAGTTATATTACAGGCAATTACGCGGCGAAATATCTATCCGTTGCAACGAAACGATTTAGATAGGCTCATTATTATTTTTTTTTGACATTAATCTAAATAGAAATTGGTTACAATTGAAAAATTGGAACATACAGTTTTCTATCTCTATCAGTTGTACATATTAATACGAATTTCAGGAATTTTAAATCGCATTTTTAAGGGTAGGTTGTAGGTAGTAGGTAGTTTTCCAAACTTACTTTGTGGAATTCCTCAATTATTATTAGGGTTGATTGGATGCTGTTCTTTTTTTGTATTTTTTATGAGAAAAATATTCCTTAATGCTGTATCTTGGTAACGTTTTTTTAATCTATTACAATCTCTCATCTTTAATAATAATAAAGTTCGTTAGAGTACTACATTTGTGGTTATGCAGTTTGTCCACGGATTGAGTTCATTACAGGTGTAAATGACCAAACATTTTGGTATTTCAAAACGATTTTTTCGGATTCACCCGTGGTTCATTGGAAATTAATTTTTATCATAGTTTTAATTTTTTTAATGCAAATCCGCCATGGTGGTGGAACAAAAGCTATTTTCTTTGCCGGTAAAGTACCTTCCGTTATTTTTATTTAAGACAACTATCATCGATTAGATCTAGAAATCTATGCATACATGATATCGATATGCATAAGGGATAGTAGAAGACCGGCACTTGCGCTTTCTCTTTTTGACCTTGGGTATTTCCAAGGCCACGTGAACGGGGTTATTTCCAAGGTCACGTTGACGACCTTGGGTGTTGACCTTGAGTGTTGGTTCTGCACCTTGCTCAGATTTGGTTTTGAGCTTCGCTAAACATATTTGGTTCTGACCTTTGCTAGATTTGGTTCTGAACTTTGCTAAGGTAGATTTGGTTGTGAATTTTACTAAACCAGATTCTGAACTTTGTTAAGGTTCTGAACTTCATGGAATTTCCAGGACTGATTACGTCATCCAGGGATGATGCTGGATACTGGATGGCTTTTCTGGATGCTGGATGGCTTTTCTGGATGCTGGATGGCTTTTCTGGATGCTGGATGGCTTTTCTGGATTCCCTTTTGGTTTTTCTGTTTTCTTAATGCCTTTTTGGCTTTTCTTGGATGATTTCCTGAACGCCTTTTTGTGTTTTCGGGTTTCTTAACGCCTTTTTGCCTTTCCCGGATGCTGAATGCCTTTTTGGCTTTTGGTTTCTTAATACTCTTTTGGCTTTCTCGTTTCTTAATGTCTTTTTGCTTTTTCTGTTTTCTTAATGCCTTTTTGGTCTTCCAGGTTCCTGACCTTTTTGCCTTTTCGGGTTTCTTAACGCCTTTTTGCCTTTCCCGGATGCTGAATGCCTTTTTGGGTTTTGGTTTCTTAATGCCCTTTTTCCTTTCTGTTTTCTTAATGTCCTTTTGCTTTTTTTTTTTTAATGTCTTTTTGGCCTTCCAGGTTCCTAACCTTTTTGCCTTTTCGGGTTTCTTAACGCCTTTTTGCCTTTCCCGGATGCTGAATGCCTTTTTGGCTTTTGGTTTCTTAATACCCTTTTGGTTTTCTGGTTTCTTAATGTCCTTTTGCTTTTTCTGTTTTCTTAATGCCTTTTTTGGGTTTTGGTTTCTTATACCCTTTTGGCTTTCTGTTTTCTTAATGTCCGTTTGCTTTTTCTGTTTTCTTAATGCCTTTTTGGCCTTCCAGGTTCCTGACCTTTTTGCCTTTTCGGATTTCTTAACGCCTTTTTGCCTTTCCCGGATGGTGAATGCCTTTTTGACTTTTGGTTTCTTAATACCCTTTTGACTTTCTGGGTAACTTTCTGAATATGTGTTTCACTTTTTAATTTTAATTATTGCATAAAGTCCCGCTCAAGTAAACACACAGAGGAGGAGGTGTTGGAAACTTCTACAGTGGAGGATTTCCTGGACGATTTTCTGGATGACTTCCTTAATGCCTTTTTGACTTCCGAATGACTTCCTGGATGACTTCCTTAATGCCTTTTTGCCTTTTCCGAATGACTTCCTTATTGTTTTATGACTTATTGTACTACAACAACAACAAAAACATCTTATCTCCTGAATTAGTTTTCTTAGAAGTATGTCCACGAATCAAAACAAAGAAACAAAAATACTTAAGTCGGAATCTATTTCTATTTTCACCTTAAATTGCGAAATGTTTGGAATTCTTTACGTTGTTGCATACTCCCTTTTTTTCTGAAAATGTGAGAAAACAATTTTTTTAAAGTGTCTTGATCAGCCATTTTTTGTAAACAATGTGCGGTGCGCACAACATAATTTACGTTGCGCACAACATAATTTACGTTGCGCACAACATAATTTACGGTGCGCACAACAATTTATAGTGCGCACAACATAATTTATGGTGCGCACAGCAATATTTACGGTGCGCACAACAATATTTACGGTGCGCACAACATAATTTATGGTGCGCATGACAATATTTTTGGTGCGCACAACACCATTTACGGTGCGCAACACCAAATTTTCGGTGCGCACGATTAGCCATTTTACTTTTGGTGGGAATTTTGATTTTGCAGCCATTTTGGTTTTGTCGGTCATATTTAATGGGCAAGCAAGCTGCATACGTGAACTTTGGAAAGAAATACAAGATTTAAACTATAAACAATTGTTGTATCAATCAATCAATTGTAGGAGGCACATTATGGTAAGCGCGTGTGGCCAATACAAATTTCCGATGTTCGTTTTCTAATAGTGTATTGGTAAATTCGTACGAATTTCGTAAAGTTCGTACGAATTTCGTAAAATTTCGTACGAATTTCGTAAAGTTTAGCTGCTTTTTTGATATGTACAATGTGAAAAATATAAACTAAATCATATGTTTGAAGCATGTTAGGTACATTTTGCCTTTTGGCTTTATGAATGCTCTTTCGGCTTTTTCGGATAACTTCCATAAAGACTTTTGGGTTTCCTGGAGACTCTTCCTCAAACCCCAAAAAAAAAGACGTACTACACGATTTATTTAATCTAATCTATAATCTAGTAAAGGATTACGTCATCCGGAAAACCCAAAACGTCTTTATGGAAGTTATCCGAAAAAGCCGAAAGGGCATTCATAAAGCCAAAAAGGCAAAATGTACCTAACATGCTTCAAACATATGATTTAGTTTTATATTTTTCACATTGTACATATCAAAAAAGCAGCTAAACTTTACGAAATTCGTACGAAATTTTACGAAATTCGTACGAAACTTTACGAAATTCGTACGAAATTTTACCAATACCACTATTAGAAAACGAACATCGGAAATTTGTATTGGCCACACGCGCTTACCATAATGTGCCTCCTACAATTGATTGATTGATACAACAATTGTTTATAGTTTAAATCTTGTATTTCTTTCCAAAGTTCACGTATGCAGCTTGCTTGCCCATTAAATATGACCGACCAAACCAAAATGGCTGCAAAAATCAAAATTCCCACCAAAAGTAAAATGGCTAATCGTGCGCACCGAAAATTTGGTGTTGCGCACCGTAAATGGTGTTGTGCGCACCAAAAATATTGTCATGCGCACCATAAATTATGTTGTGCGCACCGTAAATATTGGTTGTGCGCACCGTAAATATTGCTGTGCGCACCATAAATTATGTGTGCGCACTATAAATTATGTTGTGCGCACCGTAAATTATGTTGTGCGCAACGTAAATTATGTTGTGCGCACGTAAATTATGTTGTGCGCACCGCACATTGTTTACAAAAAATGGCTGATCAAGACACTTTAAAAAAATTTGTTTCTCACATTTTCAGAAAAAAAGGGAGTATGCAACAACGTAAAGAATTCCAAACATTTCGCAATTTAAGGTGAAAATAGAAATAGATTCCGACTTAAGTATTTTTGTTTCTTTGTTTTGATTCGTGGACATACTTCTAAGAAAACTAATTCAGGAGATAAGATGTTTTTGTTGTTGTTGTAGTACAATAGTCATAAAACAATAAGGAAGTCATTCGGAAAAGGCAAAAAGGCATTAAGGAAGTCATCCAGGAAGTCATTCGGAAGTCAAAAAGGCATTAAGGAAGTCATCCAGAAAAATCGTCCAGGAAATCCTCCACTGTAGAAGTTTCCAACACCTCCTCCTCTGTGTGTTTACTTGAGCGGGACTTTATGCAATAATTAAATTAAAAAAGTGAAACACATATTCAGAAAGTTACCCAGAAAGTCAAAAGGGTATTAAGAAACCAAAAGTCAAAAAGGCATTCACCATCCGGGAAAGGCAAAAAGGCGTTAAGAAATCCGAAAAGGCAAAAGGTCAGGAACCTGGAAGGCCAAAAGGCATGAAGAAAACAGAAAAGCAAACGGACATTAAGAAAACAGAAAGCCAAAGGGTATAAGAAACCAAAACCCAAAAAAGGCATTAAGAAACAGAAAAAGCAAAAGGATATTAAGAAACCAGAAAACCAAAAGGGTATTAAGAAACCAAAAGCCAAAAAGGCATTCAGCATCCGGGAAAGGCAAAAAAAGGCGTTAAGAAACCCGAAAAGGCAAAAAGGTTAGGAACCTGGAAGGCCAAAAAGCATTAAGAAAACAAAAAAAGCAAAGGACATTAAGAAAACAGAAAGGAAAAAGGGCATTAAGAAACCAAAACCCAAAAAGGCATTCAGCATCCGGGAAAGGCAAAAAGGCGTTAAGAAACCCGAAAAGGCAAAAAGGTCAGGAACCTGGAAGACCAAAAAGGCATTAAGAAAACAGAAAAGCAAAAGGACATTAAGAAACGAGAAGCCAAAAGAGTATTAAGAAACCAAAAGCCAAAAAGGCATTCAGCATCCGGGAAAGGCAAAAAGGCGTTAAGAAACCCGAAAACACAAAAAGGCGTTCAGGAAATCATCCAAGAAAAGCCAAAAAGGCATTAAGAAAACAGAAAAACCAAAAGGGAATCCAGAAAAGCATCCAGCATCCAGAAAAGCCATCCAGCATCCCGAAAAGCCATCCAGCATCCAGAAAAGCCATCCAGTATCCAGCATCATCCCTGGATGACGTAATCAGTCCTGGAAATTCCATGAAGTTCAGAACCTTAACAAAGTTCAGAATCTGGTTTAGTAAATTCACAACCAAATCTACCTTAGCAAAGTTCAGAACCAAATCTAGCAAAGGTCAGAACCAAATATGTTTAGCGAAGCTCAAAACCAAATCTGAGCAAGGTGCAGAACCAACACTCAAGGTCAACACCCAAGGTCGTCAACGTGACCTTGGAAATAACCCGTTCACGTGGCCTTGGAAATACCCAAGGTCAAAAAGAGAAAGCGCAAGTGCCGGTCTTCTACTAGGGATGTTTCGTACAGGTATGCAATTTCATGTAAATATCCAGATATACACATTACGGTTAATGCAATAAAAAAATTAATAAAGACGCGATCTGTTGAAGACAAAAAGAAACGAAAAAGGCATGCCGTGAAGAAATTGAAAATTGATTGTAAATGGCAATGTATTGTTTGAAATGTGGTATGCATAAATTCCTATATAGATCTAATCAAATCAATAGAATAGGGAGTTTTTGGATATCGTAAAAGCAAATACGGTAAACGCTAAAATCACGTGACTCACTTCTGCGCTTGAGCAGTACTTATCGTAGTACTTTAGCGTTTAGCGTAATACCATTGTAAATACAATGGTAATACGATAAACCCAAGCAAATACCGTATAAGTTTCGTTGCCGTTAATTAGGGAGTTTACAAATGTAATATTGGTAGTATGGTAATATTGGTACGAGAAATTTCGTTTAATAGGTACAGCTGTTTATTTTCATGTGCTATAATTCTTCCGTTTTACTATCAAATTTCTGAAAATAACAAACACGTCAATTTTTTAGGTTACTTGGAATACTATAGGACACCATATTTACACATTTATTTATTTACGTTTACCGTATACCGTATACGATATCCAAATACACTCTATGAGTGACATACGATATTAGTTTACCGTATTGAATCACGTGATTTTAACGTTTACCGTATTTGCTTTTACGATATCCAAAAACTCCCTAATGATAGTTTTTTCCAACGGCTGTTTTAGATACGTTGCAAGCCTCTACAAAATTCGCTTTTCCGTTTAAAGTATAAGAGCTAGAGAGTTAAAAAACCACTGAAATAATTAGAAAGGCTAGTTGTATAGCTTGGGACATTTTGGGTAATTTTGAAACCAAAAACATAAAAAAATGAGTTGGAAAGAAAACAATTTTAGGCGAATTTTGCAGGCACAAGGTAAACGTACCATCGATTGTTAGCAAAAAGTGACACAAGGGTGCTCTAGATACTTTAAATACATACAATACAATAAATAATATTTTTGGAAAATGTATGGCAAGACCAGCAAAGCAATACAACAAGAAAATTGTTTCGTTTCTTTTCGTTTTATATTTTGGCTTCAAAATGACACAAATTGTCTCTAGACAATCCATGATGTGTCAGTAATACACGAAGGGGGTAAATGGTAATAAATAAAATAAATACTCAAAACCTCCCCTTAGACAATGAAATTAAATGTGTGTAAAATGTCAGACTTGATGATAACAATGGGATGAATGGTTATGTTTTTTGTATAATAAGTCCACCGAAGTGAACTGAAACATTAGCCCCGATACTATGATCGGCAACACTAATGGTATATGAAGTTAAACAAAACCCCCTGCTACTCACTTTCACAGGGTGACTGACCTACATTAATCGGAAGGAAGATTTTTAAGAAAAACACCTCGTATTAACCTCAACAAAGGTGAAAAACAAAAGTAAAGTTTGACAAAATTAACAATTTAAATTAAAGGCGACATGTTTCGAGACCAAACTAGTCTCATTTCAAGCAAATATGATTCAAAAATATTTCATATTCATATTTGCTTGAAAATGAGACTAATTTGGTCTCGAAACATGTCGCCTTTAAATTTACATTCTAATTTGTCAAACTTTACTTTTGTTTTTCAACTGTGTTGATGTAATAACGAGTGTTTTTCTTAAAATCTTCCTTCCGATTAATGTAGGTCAGTCACCCTGTGAAAGTGAGTAGCAGGGGACTACCACTTAATTGTTTAACTTCATATACCATTAGTGTTGCCGATCATAGTATCGGGGCTAATGTTTCAGTTCACTTCGGTGGACTTATTATACAAAAAACATAACCATTCATCCCATTGTTATCATCAAGTCTGACATTTTACACACATTAAATTTCATTGTCTAAGGGGAGGTTTTGAGTATTTATTTTATTTATTGTCTCTAGACGACTATACAACTAGCCTTTCTAATTATTTCAGTTGCTTTTTTACCGAATTTGTAAAGACTTGCAATGCATCTAAAATGTCCGTTGGAGAATAAACATAACGGTTTCATGAAATTGTGCCGAGTATTTTCAAATTTTGCAGATATATACGAGGGTTATTTTTTTTCAACCTCCGATTGGGTATAAAGGAAAGACGGGTTCATTAGGTATATGCGAGGGTTATTTTTTTTTCAACCTCCGATTGGGTATAAAGGAAAGACGGGTGAATATAAAAAAATGATTCTATTACCAAAAGTAATGTACAATCAAGGTTACTTCTCTACGTAATCACCTTCATGATTGAGGCTTTTGTCATATCTGTAACAAGCTTAAACCCTCTGCATAAAATGTAGCCGCCAATGATTTGAAGTGAGTTGTACGGTTTCTTTGAGCTCTTCGTCAGTTGGAAGCTGCCCGCCAGCCACTTCTTCAATTCAGGGCATTGTCATGGATCGAGGCATTCCAGAAGTTTTTGTGACCAAAAAGGTGTGTTGTTTGTAGAGTTTATGCAGTCGGGGACAACAATTTGCAGATTCTTATTGTAAAACTTTAGAAGCATGCTGACTTCTGGAATTGTTCTGATCCATGACAATTGCCCAGAATCATCCAATTGTACACAATTACTCCTGCCTACGTATTCACAAAGATATAAAACGTACTGGGTCGTAAGAGACATTACATAGGTACCTAAATGTTGGTAAAAAGTAGAAGATGAGTATGAACTTACCTTACTAGCGGCGAATTATCTAATAAGCACAGTATACCCTAAGAGCCTAAAAACGTTGGCCGCCCTATATTGCGCACCTCTGACACATTTTAATTGTTTTTTTGTTTACCATTCATATTATTTAATCAAAATTGGAATTGGAAGTGGCATAACTTTCGTTATTGGGTTTCGTTGACCGGAAGAACAGTGTTTCAACAGAAACACATGAAATATCCCACAGGATTTGGTAATATGAAAACTTTTATAAAACTTTTTCACTTTCACTTTTCTTATGAAAGATGGGTACCGAACCACATAAACAGTATTTATGACAGAGAAGCAAGAAATGTTTCAACCAATTCTACCCCAAATTAATTTGACCCAATAGGGGATTTGGTCTCAGAAGCAAAACGGAGTTATTTGGATAACACAATAATTCGATTTTTTCCTAAAGAACCGCATTATGTTTCGTATTTACTACGAATTCATTCAAATATTAGCATAAAATATTCGAAATTTGATTACTGGGGGAGTAAGAACGGCGAACTATCTATAATTTATCTTTGACTCAACTCCTGATGGGAATCATTCAAACCAACGTACTTACTCATATTCCATTTTTGTTAAGTACCTATGTGTGTTGAACAATTTGCTTTTTTTGTAATTTTGAATACTTTTAAATAATTGGTCAATCTTTCAACGTCAATAACTATGGTCAGGGTGATATTCAGCTTTCCAAATAGTTCCTGTTATTATTATGTTGTGTATTGAAGTTAAATGTAATCACGAACTCTTTTTGAATTATATAGCCAGTAACTTATGGTGTTCCAAACTATGTCTTTATTGTAATATTTTAATTCCCACGTATAAATTAATATTTACATATTCCTAAAGTCTCAATATATCAGAATATTCCTCTTTCTTCCTTTACTACAGCAACTGTAGGGATATTTATAATAACAAAAACATTTTATTACTATTTTATTGAAATACGACGTTTAACAAATAGGTACGTATCGTTCGTTAGTCATTTTCTAAAATAATAAAATTGCACAACATTTAAAAATAAAATATTAATATATAGTTTCTTATGTTACACATGAACTATGTTCTTATGGTCGACAACACGTTTGGACTAAATAACAGAATTCACTGATTTATAATTCTTTTTAACTGTTATACTTTATTGCTTTTATTTAATATTCGACGTCCATGTTGACGTCTCCGTGGAACACTAAAATCTATCGCTTTGTACAGTTTTTTTTTTACAAAATCAGTCAATATGTGAAAACACCCAAGATGTGTGTCAATGTGGCGAATGTGATTGATACGAAGCAACGTCAAGACCTGCACGAAGAACGGCCTGACTTGCAAATACCCTACCAGCTAAATCACCAAGAGCTCTTTCCAGTTGTTGATGTTGACTTCTAACGGCGAATCTGTTAACATGCACCGGTATCGGAACTACTAATTTACTTTTATTCGGTTGGCCCGTTTTCGATTGATGTGGACCGGCAGCAAGACCGGCCTTCACTCTTTTCCATTTTGCTCTACGATTTTGAAACCATATTTTCACTTGAACTTCGCTTAAACGTAGCGCGGATGCGATTTGACTACGTTCCGTTAACGATAGGTATTTTTTGGCGTGAAATTCTCTTTCTAATTCTAGAAGTTGTTCGCTCGTAAATGCCGTCCGTCGGCGGCGAGTTTTTGTTGATCCCGTTCCACCTTCGCATGCCGTATCCGTGGTGTGGTTGTCATCTAGTTCTTCTTCGATATCGGAATCTGAAAGAAATAATATAATTTGAGTTACTTACTATTTTCAATTATAACTAACATTTTAGAGTGATTTTTAATATCGATATAGCTAGGGAGGAAAGTGCTGTGAAAAAATCTTGCATCGTGGATACGCCCTAGAATTACTCAATTACTGTCCAAAAGATAACTCATTACGGTACTAATTGTTAATTAGTTATAGAAATTATCCAGTGTTTTTAGATACTCGTAGGTATTAATAAAAATATTCCATATTTGAACCGAAGAATTAGAATAAATCGAATGCGTTTCGTTTTATAATCGAGGGTTCCAAGCTTCAGATTTACTTTGTGGAACTCCATAAGTAATTGTAATCATAAAATATTAGTGGAATTACTATATTCTATTATTACAATGAATTAAAATCGTTTATTAGTAGATATAATCATTGTTAAATGGGTTAATAAATGACGCAAACCATTCACAAATAATATCTATAATTTAACATTTATTATAAGAATTTCCATGACCATATAACTCAAAATGTCATCTATAACTCTATATCACAGATAAGAACTTATCTGTGTCTGTATTATTGCAAATCACAATAAATATATAAATGGCATCGATGTTAAAACGAATATAACTGTATAGAAAGTCTTAAAAAATCAGTACGTAACGACAAAGTCTTACTATAGCCCCAAACTTCTATTTATATTATGCTTTTTTTTATAACTTATTAATACATTTATTTAAATGTCATATTGTCATTTCAATAATTGTTAGGGGTAAATCTATAATATATTAACGCAAATCACATTCTAAACAAGCAAAACAAGTTGCAAAAAATACTCTAAAATTAGTTCATGGTAAGTAACCCATATTATATGTATAGTTATCATGATCAGAAAATGATGGGTGTAGACATGATTCTTTTAATAACAGTTACTCCTCTTATTTGCATTCGAAAGTATAGAATGGTATCAGCGTCGTATTTTACGGACCATATGAGTTCTACGATATGGATGTTCAAACAGGTCAATGTAACTACATACAACTATTAACATACCTAAAAAGCGAAGGAAATAATTGTATTTTTGGAGTCTCTAAACAGAATGACATTTACACAGGATTAAATTCATAATGTAAAACCCGAACATCGAATGGACTAAGTTCATTTCTTACGCCTTCGAAGTGGGCAGCGTTTTCCAGCATAAATCCTTTGGCCTCTCTTTCACTTTCAGAAGAAACTTCTTATTGGGGTGTGGGACTCTAACTGTCCTCAAAGATATGTAAACTATCTATTTGTCATAATCAATAAAAGTATTAATTATCAATATAAGTAATATACAGGGTGGGTCATTGAAAAGGTAACACGCCTGTTTTGGGACACTTAGACAAGTTTTCTTAAAAAAACGCTCGGACACGTCGATTTTCTATTGTTGGGGGACAACTTTTGATATCAAATTTGACTTTGTCAGGTCAACCCCCCTAGGCCCCGCAACCCTAACTCAAGAATTTAAATAGGGAAAAGGAGTTGAGCGACCCCCTCATTTGAAACGTCTTTTAATTCTCTATTCGACAGTATGACTGAAAAATTAGTTTTATTCAATTTTTTTTCAACCCATGAAAAGCACCTTCTAGATTAACTAAGGTGGGGTGTTGTTTAGGTAAAATCCTGAAACACGCCACCTTTGACCTTTTGAACGGCACATTTCCAGGATTTTCCTAAACAACACCCTCACCTTAGTTAATCTAGAGGGTGTTTTCATGGGGGTGGAAAAAAAATGAATAAAATTAATTTCGGTCATTCTCTCGAATAGGGAATTGACGACGCTTCAAATGCGGGGGTCGCTCGCCACCCTTCCCTATTTAAATTCTTGAGTTAGGGTTGCTTGGGGCTAGGGGGTTGACCTCACAAAGTCAAACTTGACATCAAAAGTTGTCCCCACCAAAATAAAAATCGACGTGTCCGAGCGTTTTTTTTAGTGTCCCAAAACAGGCTGTTACCTTTTCAATGGCCCACCCTGTATGTACTTATGACTTTTCACTAATCGTGGTAACCACAAGTCTACGTTGACAATCATGTATGTATGTATAACTTAAAAGAAAGGCTCTGCCGAAACGTAGATAGTTTACTAAAAACGTTAATACACGAATCGTATCCAGAAAATGTGTTCAAACGATAATAAAGACAGTCGTGGAAGCTTAAATAATAGTATAACTTTAATTGTCTACATAAATTAATACTTTTACAAATACCACTGAATAACTAAGTAACTAAAATAAACATAAATCTTCAAAGACCCCACTGTCCCCATAGCCTAGTCCTCTCCTAAGTGTCCCTCGTTTCCTTCCACTCCCTCCCTTTCCAATTCTTTCTTTCTTCCACCTTCTCCGTTCATCCTATTCCTTCCCCTCCTTTCCTAAGATCTCTCTTCATCCTCTTTCCTCAGCTCTTCACATTCTCAACATATGCATTAGACTCTCCCGTTCCATTCCACACAACTTACATTCTTTTTTAACATCCTCCCACCAATATTTATGTTCTCACATGTACGTCGTCCTTATTTTCATATGTCATCTTATATCCCAGATAATTCATTTCCCCCACACTTTCTATGTTCTCTCTACCCCACTCCACTCCTGCTTTCACTTTTTTCCTCCCCCGTCTGGAACACTACTATCTTAGTTTTTCCAACATTCACTTTCGTTTCTCGTTTTTCTAAGAAGTCTTTAACTGTTACCATCATATCTCTCATCCTCCCCCCCCCTGTTCTTGCCATTATCACTATATCATCTGCGTATGCCATCGCCCACACTTTGTACCTCCCAATAACCACCCCTCCACTTTGTTTATTCCTTAGTCTTTC
The DNA here is from genome assembly GCA_036250285.1 of Pyrocoelia pectoralis. Lineage (NCBI taxonomy): Eukaryota > Metazoa > Arthropoda > Insecta > Coleoptera > Lampyridae > Pyrocoelia > Pyrocoelia pectoralis. The sequence goes on along the minus strand of JAVRBK010000163.1, from coordinate 9,948 downwards.
CACCAGCCCTTCAATGTAAACCGCGAGGAGACTTGGGCTCAGAGGGAGCCCTGTCTCAGCTCCTTTGTTATTTCAAATACCCCTCCTACTTACCCCTCCACTTTCACGCTACACCTCGTTTCTCTATAGATCTCCTCTGCATCAGAGTGTGACATATGCGAATGTTTTTTCATAACAAGGCATTAATAAATTATTATTATTATTATTATCATCATCCTTTCTAATCATAACTAAACCCATAAGGAACAAAATTTTTATATTTAATTCTTTCATGCTTTTGTTCCACTTATTTGCTCATTTTATAAGTATTTCTCGCATAGAATCAATAGAAGTTTTCCTCTAATTTTCATCAACAATAGTCTTAATTTTTAACAAAATGTAATAACCTCTAACTATCTACTCAGTAGGTAGGAGAATAAGAGACAAATTCAGGTTAATATGAACTGCATACTAAAGGTTTCGTTATGTCTTTTAAAAAAAATAGTGGCGTTTCTGATGATATTATGGAGGGCTTCAATTCGCCAAATTTTATTTAATCCGCCGGCATTACAATAATTATTCTATCGACCTCTTTTTGGGTATCTAATTCGCAATGAGTGACAATATGATTCATTTTCACACGAGCATTAAAAACGAAAGTACCTATAGGTACTGCAAGTTGTCATCATTTTCATGTTGCAGATAAGGGCTTTGGTATTCATTAAAAATTTTCGTATGTATCTACCACACGACGACGGCCTATATAATTTGTAACCTACCTTACTATTCTAAAGCAAAGCAATTTATTATACAGGGTGGGGCACCACATACGGGACGGAAGTTGGTGCCTAAACTATAACAATTTTTAAAAATCTTTTTAAATGCATACATGTAGGTCAATAAGAGCTACATTTTAAAAATATTTATAAATATACAGGGTGGTTCAAAAAAATGTGGCGTATCAAAGTATCAATATTTTTTTAAATGGAACACCCTATATATCATCACATTTTCGTATTTAACGTTAAAAAATAATGTCTCTTTCTTAACAATTCCCTATACCTATCTTTTATGGTTTTCGAGATATCTCGGTTTTTCTCGAAATACAGTAGGTCACAGAAAAAAGAATAACGGCAAAATGGGTAGGAGTAAAAGAAATTGCTTTGAATCAGTTGATTTGAAGCCTTTTGGCAACTATTTGCAATATTTATTATTATGTAGAAATGTACAGGGTGTTCCAAAACGTACGAAATATCATTGACTCCTGCTAATTTAAATAACTTGCTTATTTTAAATAGAACACCCTGTATTTTTTACCCTATTCGATACAGTAAAATATTGTCTTTCAAAAGATATTAGGGTTCCCTATAGCTAAGTATACTATTTTTCACGTAACCAATAGATAACAACAAGTGGGTCACAAAAAAAGGATAACGGCAAAATGGGTAGGCGTAAAAAAAATTGCTTTGGATCAGTTGATTTGAAGCCTTTTGGCAACTATTTGCAATATTTGCTATTATGTAGAAATGTACAGGGTGTTCCAGAACGTACGAAATATCATTGACTCCTGCTAACTTAAATAACTTACTTATTTTAAATAGAACACCCTATTCGATACAGTAAAATATTGTCTTTCAAAAGATATTAGGGTTCCCTATAGCTAACTATAGTATTTTTCACATAACCAATGGATAACGTGTTTGAAGGTCAGCTCTATGTCATTCTCTTAGGAGTAGTAGGCAGGGTATTATTGTAAACAATACCTGAAATTATTAAATTTACTTTAATTAGACGTTTCCTACAGCCAAGTTGTTGATTTGTGCTTTACCTACATTACTTCAGTTCAATATTAAAATTGTTGAAACCAAAAAAATTACAATGAATTAACTGTAAACATTGAATAATCACTCAACGCTGTAAATAATTTATTGTAATATTTAATAATTAGCGAAGCTTATAAAAAATATCAACAACTAAACATAACATTGCCAGTAATTGTAAGAATTTGAGGTATCGTTCAGGTATACTCCTAAGAGAAAGACATAGAGCTGACTTTAAACACGTTATCCATTGGTTACGTGAAAAATACTATACTTAGCTATAGGGAACCCTAATATCGTTTGAAAGACAATATTGTACTGTATCGAATAGGGTAAAAAAATACATGGTGTTCTATTTAAAATAAGCAAGTTATTTAAGTTAGCAGGAGTCAATGATATTTCGTATGTTCTGGAACACCCTGTACATTTCTACATAATAGTAAATATTGCAAATAGTTGCCAAAAGGCTTCAAATCAACTGATCCACAGCAATTTTTTTTACTCCTACCCATTTTGCCGTTATTCTTTTTTCTGTGACCTACTGTATTTCGAGAAAAACCGAGATATCTCGAAAACCATAAAAGATAGGTATAGGGAATTGTAAAGAAAGAATTATTTTTTAACGTAAAATACGAAAATGTGATGATATATATGGTGTTCCATTTAAAAAAATTTAACTTTGATACGCCACATTTTTTGAACCACCCTGTATATTTATAATATTTTTAAAATGTAGCTCTTATTGACCTACATGTATTTATATAAAAAGATTTTTAAAAATTGTTATAGTTTAGGCACCAACTTCCGTCCCGTATGTGGTGCCCCACCCTGTATGAGGAACGTACCTATACAGTGCGTCACAATTAAAACGAACTACCCTAAACAACTTATTACCCTAGTTTTAGCACATTTTCCAGGTTCATACCTAATAGTACAGATGTAAATAGTATATGTAGTACATCTGTGCTAATAGGTACAAACCTCGGACCAATATGTTATTGGTCCGAGGTACAAACTTACTAATTTAATTCGTTCGCATGCGGGTGTATAAGTACATCGTTTTTATAAAGCAGTGATTGATGGAGAATCGAAAAATCTTTCAAATAACTGTAATTTCCTTTGAAAACTTTTCACGTTAGAGTTGGACGTAGGGGTAGGGGTAGTTGGTTTTTTCTTAAAACGTGTCTTTAAAATCAACTTTTACGCAAAGAGCAAGGAGCTTATAATTTTTATTCAAACAATGTTATTTTGTTTGCTTGTATAGTAGCTTAACTTAGTACCTACAAAAAATTAAAGATGCGATTAAACTGGTGGCAACATGTATTAAAAGCAGGGGAAATGGTAAAGTTGTCTTATTTTATTATTAATGGGAACGTGAAATTACGAATTTGAGCCATATATAGCATGCCATGCGGCGCAGTAAAGGGTTAAGTTTTATTACTTCCCACGGGTTAACAATGTATTACAAATTATTTCTCATAGATCACAGTTAAGTTCATTAATTAGTTAATTAATTGTAGACATAACTGTTGCGAATTTAAAATTAGACATTAGTAGAAGAGATACCAAGTAAATGATTATTATTTTATTAATAATAATTCGGAAAGTTTGTTCGACATGCTCCGAACGAGGATACGAATAGTAATATAGTAGTAATAGGAATGAGCTCCTGAATCGCGTTATAAGTACATACATTAAAATTTGAATAAATCTACAAATCAACAACTCCAAGAATGAGGTATATAATCGTCATATTAGGTTATTAGTTTTAATTCTTTTTTTTAATGTAAAGGGTCGCTACCACGTCAACAATAAAACAGTTACTTGATCATGCATCATTCCAAACCAACATTAAATAAATTGATTCTCAAACATGTTCACTTTTATTTGAAATTTACTTACGTCCAAACGACACACTACATACATATTCACCCTCAATTTGTGAGGGGTTGTCTCCGTATGGGGTTTGCAATACACAAAGATATAATAACAATATATATAGTTCGTGGGTGGGTTTTGAATTATAATTTATAGCGTGTTATGCGTTCTGTAATTTTCCCATTTCCGCTCTTCGTTTCTATATGATCATTTTAATTTACATAGAAATGAATAAACAAATTACCCACAAATACATTTTCTAATAAATGGGTCGTATCTGTTATGAGCGATTAAAATTTTAGTTGGTATTTTACGTTTGAAGCATTAAAAATATTGTTGAACACGATCCAAAAGTAATTCGAAAGAAAATATAATATGTTTGTTTAAAATTTATACATGAAAGTATGCGTAAAAATGCAGGTTGAAAATTCAATGATCCAATGGATTGATAAACAAATAATTAAAACTTACTTTAAGCTTAAGCTTCCTTATTATATTGTCTCTACTTAGAAGAAAAATGGAAAACATCTGTTTGAACATGGTGTTCGAAAATAGGATTCAATTTTGTTGGAGATGTCAAGCGTTGTGAGTGAGAATTAATGGGTGGCGTTTCATCTACCTAGTTCTTTGTGAAATAAGTGTTATTTACAATAAATTCAAAGCTGTTTCGGCAGCAATGATGCCAAACTTTACCGCAATAAAGTGAATTTATGTTAGTAAAGACGAAAGTGGGACGTTTACCACACAAGGTAATACTGTGTGTGTGTGATTTTGGCTGAGAGAACTGTAGAAATCCTGATTCAGTTATTCAGATGAAAGTTTTAGAAGATCCGTTGCACGCCACAGTCGATGTTCGACATCATAGCGTAATGCGTAAAAGCATTGAATAAAGAAGTTAGGAAAGAAGCGCAATACCTATACTCGTTTGCGTAGCTTACGATCATTCCGAGATTGAGATGTCGCGTGTTCCGAGATGGAGAGGAGAGATTTCTCAAGTCGTGTTCCGACCTTGATACAAACTCTATACTACCTTCACCGTTTGTTATGATGCGACAGCAGTAATAATTGAAGCCTTGATTTTGCGTTGTAGCTTACATAACGTAATTAATTGCATACTGCATACATCAACAATTACAGACTTATACTACTTGAACTTTATTTATGGTTAAATAATGCACTTTTAAGATCTACGAAATTTATTAAGGATAATCACGTTTCAGGAATTTTTCCATTCAATGTCCAAAATATTAAAATTTATTACTGGTCATATAATTTAAGAGTTCATTACCTCGTCCCTTTGTAGGTAAATAATCTTTGTATTTACTTATGCCGACACAAGGGGTTGGGCGTGCGAATCATCCACTAATAGAAATACCGACAAGTTGTTATAAAGTGCAAGTGCAGCGTGCAGCACACGTACCGAATACTTTTTACAATATAGGTACAGCGTGTCTCACGGTGACCACCCATTAGAATATTTCAGAAAATATTACGATTTGAATTTTGAAAATTTGGGTGATGGGGTTTTCGGGCGTGGCCTCCTCAAAAAATAATGGCGTCTACGAAACACTTCCGGTTTTTCCGGAAATGACACCAACTTTGTTATTTTAAATGTAACACCCTATATATTATTCCGATTTTGGATTCTACGTAAAATTTTAGGTGGACTTTCATCAAGTTTTCTTATTCCTAAAATTAACCGTTTCCGAGATATTTAATGTTTTTAATAAAAATTAAAATAAACACTATCTAGCTTAAAACCGTGTGAATTCTACAGCAAGAAAGATGATGGAACCATATTGATACGAGAGATAGCTGGACCCCTAAGCTTCCCATCCGTACTTTCAAAGTGGCTTAATTGCATACAGGGTGGTGGAAATTTAATGCCGAGTTTAGTTAAATTCAAATCATCATAAGTTGGTTTTTTCAAATGGAACACCCTGTATGTTTCATCGTCGTCTGATGCAAAATTTCATTCTCTTTCGAACGGTACTATGGTTCCCTATACGCATACCTATCTCTTCTAGTTTTTGAGATTGTTTTTTTGTGCGGTCAACTAAGGTCATTCAATTTCTTGCGTTGGTTGTTTTCAATTTTTTAATAATAGTCCAGTCGACAGGTTGGAAAAAATGGGGTTAGGTGGAAAAAGGTCGGAAGTTAATGAAACTTTGTGATGTTGTTGTGGGATGGTTAATTAACATTTTCTCAAGTTTTGGACCTCGAGGACCCTGTGCGAAAAGAGGAAGGGGGGGAAAACTGTAAATTTTTCGACATTCCTCCAGTTTTCCCTTTTTTCCCTTACGTCTTACGGCAAAAGCATTTCTACACTTTTTTGTAGAGCGTTAAATTTCCTACAATTTTGACTGGTCAAGTATGTTTGTAGGTCAATTCGTTACCGAGATATGGCGCTTCAAAAAAGATCATTTTTCAAAATTCGCTAAAAAATGCAGAATTCCATCTTCTGAATTATCATGAAATGTTGTTGTAATTATGGTTCCTGGTTACAATTACATCTTCTAATAAATAAACTAATTTATCCCTATTAATTAAATAAAATTTGCCAAGATCGTGTGTGTTTTCACGGTCCTGTTTGCAAAAATCGTTTAATCATAATGTTAAATCCCAATAATTCAATGCACTTTTGGTAAATTTTAGTTAATTAATAGTTAGCCATCTTACATGTTAATGTAATCGATAATCACCCCATTTCCTTGATAATGAAACCAGTCTAGGTTTCGAAACATGTCGCACTTTCCTACAATTTAAAAATTTTTTTAATTCTCATATCCAAAAAAACCTTTTGATTACTACATCGTGACAGATTATTATTAATTGTCAACATTTTACCACATTGCGGCAGTTTTATTAACTATAAAAAAAGAAATCATCAGTCACATCCATCGCATCATTCAGCTATAAATATATGTATTGGTAAAGGGGAGGTTGAGAGAGTTTTATTGTTCTGTTATCCTACAACCCCTTTTGTGAGTATCGAACCATCATGGAGTCTTCGCCAGATAGTAGACGAATGCGATGATGGCGACGACGTCATTGATAGCCTGATCGCTCAGGAGCACGACGAGTTGTTAAAAGCAGAAAAATCGGCTATGAAATCCCGACAGGAAATGTAAAGGCGCATCCGCACTGTGCCGATCGGCTTTACCGATTGGCTTTGCATTACAAGTATGTACGTGTTGTTCGGCATGATCCCAAAACCGCGCGGCCAGGGATTATGTATCCGATTCTTGGCGGTCTCGGTCAAAGAAATCCGATCGGCATTTTGCTGTGTGGATGGCAATTGAATCCGAACGGCATCGACGCATAGCAGTTTGCTGTTGAGGTGAATAGGTACATGTGTAGTTTGAAGGAATATAAAAATAAAAACGCGACGCTCTCCTGGAAATTTGGGATGAGCAAAGAAGAGGCAGCAGATAAAAGATTAGATACCTGCTTAGTCATTTGTAGATAGATCTATGTAGCGGGAGTGACGAACGGTCAAAACGGGAGATGAAAAGGAAAAAGACAACTAATAAAAGTGGAAGCGGGAGTGACGAACGGTACAAAAACAAATGGTTCGCCTTCAAAAATAATTGCAGCTGCAATTGCCACCGTTTCGTCATCGACTTTGCTCATTTTTCCCAGGCTTCGTCTCGCATACTCACTACAACTGGCAGTAAAGACGTTATGCCATGCGGCCTTTGCTGATCGACTTTGCCGATCGGTAAAGCCGACCGGCATAGTGCCTATGCGCCTTAATGAGTACAAATGAGTAGAATTATAATTTGTGTACATGTATACCGGGAGTTCGTTCTCATAGTCGAACATAGGAGTCTAACTTAAAGTGTGACACTTTTTAAATAGAATTCACCTTGATTTTAAAATTTTATAGCAATTAAGTTAGTATTTTAAAAGAATAAATCGTACTTTTAGTCTCCCCAGTAGTATTATTTGAATCGCAATAATTTTCTCTTTTGATGATGAATGATGATACTATTGCCTTTTCTCTAAGTTAAATAGGCGAACAACAATAATTAGCACAAACGTTCAATACCATGTTAGTTCCTATGTTCGACTTTGAGAACGAACTCCCGGTATATGAGTACCTTTCTATAATAATATCTCTATTTCAAAATGTATGCCTCGTAACTTAATATTATTAATGACATAAATTTTTTCGACGAAAGGACGTAGTCTTTTTTGTATCTACCCTGAGATAGTTATGTAGTGGGGAGGGGGGGGGGGCGATCAGAAAAGTAACTAATGTCAATACCAACATGCTGTGAATATAGTTAGCTTTCATCAGAGAAGAAAAGTAGCTTTTGTGAAGTAGGGTTGGGTGTGGGAGGGGGGGGGTGTCTAAAGTTGGTGATTGTAACCAGGAACTACAATTATAACTATATTTCATAATAATTTAATAATTCGGGTATAACAGAAGAAATAAGATGGATTTCAGCATTTTTTTGCATTGTCTAGCCAATTTTGAAAAATGACCCTTTCTTTGAAGTGCCATATCTCGAGAAGGAATTGACATACAGACCTGTTTCAAGAATCAAAATTGTAGGAAATTTAACGCTCTACAAAAAAGTATAGTAATACTTTTGCCGTAGGACGTAAGAGAAAAATGTTATTGAGGGAAAACTGCAGGAATGTCGAAAAATTTGCAGTTTTAGTTTTCTCCCCCTCCCTATTTTTGCACAGGGTCCTCGAGGTCCAAAACTTGAGAAAATGTTAATTAACTATCCCTGAACACCATCCCAAAGTTTCATTAACTTCCGACCTTTTTCTATCTAAAACTACCTGTCGACTGGACTATAAATAGTATTCAATTTAACTGTCACTAGTGGTGTTAGACTATGGAACGCCGTTTTACTTTTCAACGAACTTCGTTCGTTACTGGAATCAATATTCCGTCCGTGCGTCCGTGCGTTGCAAGAGATGCGTATTGTCTACAACCGAGTTAAGATATGGATCTTATGTGAAATTTTATGCTGATTCAAGATCCGGTCCCAATTTTTCGATATCTCAAATACTTTTCGAAATATTCGACTTTAAAGTCGAAATTATCAAATTTTGTCTTTTTGATAAGGCCAGATTTTTTTTATACTTTCGTTACTGCGGTATTCGAAGTTCGTTTTGTAATCCAGGGATTTCAACTAGTTATTTACTAAAGTTAAATTTCGTCCTCTCTATTCATTTTAGTACATTGAAAATGTTTGTTAAAAAAAACTTCACACATTTAAATTGTTAGATGAAAATGAGTTTCTTGATTTAATATATTTCACACAAAAATTTGTAACGCTCGTTTTAAAACCTTTCATTTAAATTGAGAAGCAAAATATATGAACAAACATTGGAATTCGTGTAACATTTTTATTTAACAAACAAAAAATAGCAACGAATTTAAATGAAAGAATTAAAATGTATGTCGAATTAAAGTGTTACATGAATTAAAATGTTTGTTGATAATATTTGTTCTTTCATTTCAAATAAAGAATTAAAATTATCAACAATCATATTAATTCTGAATTAAAATGTTTGTTGATAATTTTAATTGGTCGCTTCGATCGGTGGTGTTATTTTGAACTATAATTTACATGTGTTTCCTTATACTGGTGTAGTTTCAATAACTGCCACCGATCGAAGCGACCAATTAAAATTATCAACAAACATTTTAATTCAGAATTAATATGATTGTTGATAATTTTAATTCTTTATTTGAAATGAAAGAACAAATATCAACAAACATTTTAATTCATGTAACACTTTAATTCGACATACATTTTAATTCTTTCATTTAAATTAAAGTTTGATTTTTGAGAAGGTGCGTGTACGTCACAGGCACTTTTCTTAGTTACCATTGTTATTATATTGTTGACAACAATTGTAACTATGTAAAATGTCTATGACGTACACGCACCTTCTCGAAAATCAAACTTTAGTTGCTATTTTTTGTTTGTTAAATAAACATGTTACACGAATTGCAATGTTTGTTCATATATTTTGCTTCTCAATTTAAATGAAAGGTTTTAAAACGAGTGTTACAAATTTTTGTGTGAAATATATTAAATCAAGAAACTCATTTTCATCTAACAATTTAAATGTGTGGAGTTTTTTTAACAAACACTTTTAATATACTAAAATAAATGGAGAGTCATAAAAATATACTTAATAAAAATTAAAGTTGCTTGAAATGCTATAAACAAAATTTAATATTTAATACTGAGGGCAAGCAAATATTTAGTAGAATGAATTTAAAGTTATATTTTATATT
>JAVRBK010000162.1:0-25589 GCA_036250285.1 Pyrocoelia pectoralis | reverse complement strand
TCTTTCATACTGCACGAATAACTTAAAGTAAAAACATATTTACAGTAGTGAAAGATTAAATTCGTATAAGGACACTTAATCTTTCATACTGCACGAATAAACTTAAAATTAATAAAACATTTATACAGTAGTGAAAGATTAAATTTCGTATAAGGAAACTTAATCTTTCATACTGCACGAATAAACTTAAAAGTAATAAAACATATTTACAGTAGTGAAAGATTAAATTTCGTATAAGGAAACTTAATCTTTCATACTGCATGAATAAACTTAAAAGTAATAAAACATATTTACAGTAGTGAAAGATTAAATTTCGTATAAGGAAACTTAATCTTTCATACTGCACGAATAAACTTAAAAGTAATAAAACATATTTACAGTAGTGAAATTAAATTTCGTATAAGGAAACTAATCTTTCATACTGCATGAATAAACTTAAAAAGTAATAAAACATATTTACAGTAGTGAAAGATTAAATTTCGTATAAGGAAACTTAATCTTTCATACTGCACGAATAAATTTAAATTAATAAAACATTTATACAGTAGTGAAAGATTAAATTTCGTATAAGGAAACTTAATCTTTCATACTGCAACGAATAACTTAAAAGTAATAAACATTTTACAGTAGTGAAAGATAAATTTCGTATAAGGAACTTAATCTTTCATACTGCACGAATAAACTTAAAAGTAATAAAACAATTTTACAGTAGTGAAAGATTAAATTCGTATAGGACACTTAATCTTTCATACTGCACGAATACAAACTTAAATTAATAAAACATTTATACAGTAGTGAAAGATTAAATTTCGTATAAGGAACTTAATCTTTCATACTGCACGAATAAACTTAAAAGTAATAAAACATATTTACAGTAGTGAAAGATTAAATTTCGTATAAGGAAACTTAATCTTCATACTGCATGAATAAACTTAAAAGTAATAAAACATACTTTACAGTAGTGAAAGATTAAATTTCGTATAGGAAACTTAATCTTTCATACTGCACGAATAAACTTAAAAGTATAAAACATATTTACAGTAGTGAAAGATTAAATTTCGTATAAGGAAACTTAATCTTTCATACTGCATGATAAACTTAAAAGTAATAAAACATATTTACAGTAGTGAAGATAAATTTCGTATAAGGAAACTTAATCTTCATACTGCACGAATAAATTTAAAATTAATAAAACATTTATACAGTAGTGAAAGATTAAATTTCGATAAGGAAACTTAATCTTTCATACTGCACGAATAAACTTAAAAAGTAATAAACATATTTACAGTAGTGAAAGATTAAATTTCGTAAGGAAACTTAATCTTTCATACTGCACGAATAAATTTAAAAGTAATAAAACGTAGTTACAGTAGTGAAAGATTAAATTTCGTATAAGGAAACTTAATTTTCATACTGCACGAATAAACTTAAAATTAATAAAACATTTATACAGTAGTGAAAGATTAAATTTCGTATAAAGAAACTTATCTTTCATACTGCACGAATAAACTTAAAAGTAATAAAACATCTTTACAGTGTGAATCATTAAAATTGTCTCGGAACTTAATCTTTCATACTGCACGAATAAACTTAAAAATATAAACATTTTACAGTAGTGAAAGATTAAATTCGTATAAAGAAACTTAATCTTTCATACTGCTGAATAACTTAAAGTAATAAAACATATTACAGTAGTGAAAGATTAATTTCGTTATAGGAAAACTTAATCTTTCATACTGCACGAATAAATTAAAAGTAATAAACGTATTTACAGTAGTGAAAGATTAAATTTCGTATAAGGAAACTTAATCTTTCATACTGCACGACTAAAACTTAAAATTAATAAAACATTTATACAGTAGTGAAAGATTAATTTCGTATAAGAAACTTATCTTTCATACTGCACGAATAAACTAAAAGTATAAAACATATTTACGTAGTGAATCATTAAATTTCGTATAAGGAAACTTAATCTTTCATACTGCACGAATAAACTTAAAATTATAAAACATTTTAACAGTAGTGAAAGATTAATTTCGTATAAAGAAACTAATCTTTATACTGCACGAATAAATTAAAAGTAATAAAACATATTTACAGTAGTGAAAGATTAAATTTCGTATAAGGAAACTTAATCTTTCATACTGCACGAATAATCTTAAAATTAATAAAACATTTATACAGTAGTGAAAGATTAAATTCGTATAAAGAAACTTATCTTTCATACTGCACGAATAAATTTAAAAGTAATAAAACATATTTACAGTAGTGAAAGATTAAATTTCGTATAAGGAAACTTAATCTTTCATACTGCACGAATAATCTTAAAATTAATAAACATTTATACAGTAGTGAAGATTAAAATTCGTATAACGAAACTTAATCTTTCAACTGCGCGAATAAACTTAAAATAATAAAACATTTATACAGTAGTGAAGATTAAATTTCGTATAAGGAAACTTAATCTTTCATACTGCATGAATAAACTTAAAAGTAATAAAACATATTTACAGTAGTGAAAGATTAAATTTCGTATAAGGAAACTTAATCTTTCATACTGCACGAATAATCTTAAAATTAATAAAACATTTATACAGTAGTGAAAGATTAAATTTCGTATAAAGAAACTTAATCTTTCATACTGCACGAATAAACTTTAAAAGTAATAAAACATATTTACAGTAGTGAAGATTAAATTTCGTATAAGGAAACTTAATCTTTCATACTGCACGAATAAACTTAAAATTAATAAAACATTTATACAGTAGTGAAAGATTAAATTTCGTATAAAGAAACTTAATCTTTCATACTGCACGAATAACTTAAAAGTAATAAAACATATTTACAGTAGTGAAAGATTAAATTTCGTATAAGGAAACTTAATCTTTCATACTGCACGAATAAACTTAAAATTAATAAAACATTTATACAGTAGTGAAAGATTAAATTTCGTATAAAGAAACTTAATCTTTCATACTGCACGAATAAACTTAAAAGTAATAAAACATATTTACAGTAGTGAATCATTAAATTTCGTATAAGGAAACTTAATCTTTCATACTGCACGAATAAACTTAAAATTAATAAACATTTATACAGTAGTGAAAGATTAAATTTCGTATAAAGAAACTTAATCTTTCATACTGCACGAATAAACTTAAAAGTAATAAAACATATTTACAGTAGTGAAAGATTAAATTTCGTATAAGGAAACTTAATCTTTCATACTGCACGAATAAACTTAAAATTAATAAAACATTTATACAGTAGTGAAAGATTAAATTTCGTATAAGGAAACTTAATCTTTCATACTGCATGAATAAACTTAAAAGTAATAAAACATATTTACAGTAGTGAAAGATTAAATTTCGTATAAGGAAACTTAATCTTTCATACTGCACGAATAATCTTAAAATTAATAAAACATTTATACAGTAGTGAAAGATTAAAATTCGTATAACGAAACTTAATCTTTCATACTGCGCGAATAAACTTAAAATTAATAAAACATTTATACAGTAGTGAAAGATTAAATTTCGTATAAGGAAACTTAATCTTTCATACTGCACGAATAAACTTAAAATTAATAAAACATTTATACAGTAGTGAAAGATTAAATTTCGTATAAAGAAACTTAATCTTTCATACTGCACGAATAAACTTAAAAGTAATAAAACATATTTACAGTAGTGAAAGAGTAAATTTCGTATAAAAAAACTTAATCTTTCATACTGCACGAATAAACTTAAAATTAATAAAACATTTATACAGTAGTGAAAGATTAAATTTCGTATAAGGAAACTTAATCTTTCATACTGCTCGAATAAACTTAAAAGTAATAAAACATAGTATATACAGTAGTGCAAGGGTAAATTTCGTTTAATAGCGAAACTCGAACTTCCCAACTTCTCCCATAAACTGTAACTGCATCAAAATAAATTAAAATCTATAGATATTTGTATAAAAAAGTTTAATTAATACCTATTTTCATGTTTCCTGTAAATTTCGTTTAATAGCGAAACTCGAACTTCCCAACCTCTGGGATAAACTGAAAATGTATGAAACGTATTATTAACCGACACCGTTAATACGATTTTTAGCATTGCCCACTTAATTGGTGGTTTGACACCAAACTACCATACTCAACGAGGAAAAGGATATTTAATGTATTAAATCGGGGTATAAAAAAATTTAATTAATACCTATTTTCATGTTTCCTGTAAACCATACAGTAGTGCAGGAGTAAATTTCGTTTAATAGCGAAACTCGAACTTCCCAACTTCTGCCATAATCAGAAACTGCATCAAAATAAATTAAAATCCATAGATATTTGTATAAAAAATTTAATTAATACTTAGTTTTCATGATTCCTGTAAACAATACAGTAGTGCAGGAGTATATTTCGATTAATAGCGAAACTCGAACTTCCCAACTTCTGCCATAAACTGAAACTGCATCAAAATAAATTAAAATCTATAGATATTTGTATAAAAAAGTTTAATTAATACTTATTTTCATGATTCCTGTAAACAATACAGTAGTGCATATTTCGATTAATAGCGAAACTCGAACTTCCCAACCTCTGGCATAAACTGAAAATGTATGAAACGTATTATTAACCGACACCGTTAGTACGATTTTTAGCATTGCCCACTTAATTGGTGGTTTGACCCCAAACTACCAAACTCAACGAGGAAAAGGTTATTTAATGTATTAAATGGGGGTATAAAAAAGTTTAATTAATACCTATTTTCATGTTTCCTGTAAACCATACAGTAGTGCAGGAGTAAATTTCGTTTAATAGCGAAACTCGAACTTCCCAACTTCTGCCATAAACTGAAACTGCATCAAAATAAATTAAAATCTATAGATATTTGTATAAAAAAGTTTAATTAATACTTATTTTCATGATTCCTGTAAACAATACAGTAGTGCATATTTCGATTAATAGCGAAACTCGAACTTCCCAACCTCTGGCATAATCTGAAACTGCATCAAAATAAATTAAAATGCATAGATATTTGTATAAAAAAATTTAATTAATACTTATTTTCATGATTCCTGTAAACAATACAGTAGTGCAGGAGTATATTTCGATTAATAGCGAAACTCGAACTTCCCAACTTCTGCCATAAACTGAAACTGCATCAAAATAAATTAAAATCTATAGATATTTGTGTAAAAAAGTTTAATTAATACTTATTTTCATGATTCCTGTAAACAATACAGTAGTGCATATTTCGATTAATAGCGAAACTCGAACTTCCCAACCTCTTGCATAAACTGAAAATGTATGAAACGTATTATTAACCGACACCGTTAATACGATTTTTAGCATTGCCCACTTAATTGGTGGTTTGACCCCAAACTACCAAACTCAACGAGGAAAAGGATATTTAATGTATTAAATCGGGGTATAAAAAAGTTTAATTAATACCTATTTCATGTTTCCTGTAAACCATACAGTAGAGCAGGAGTAAATTTCGATTAATAGCGAAACTCGAACTTCCCAACTTCTGCCATAATCTGAAACTGCATCAAAATAAATTAAAATCCATAGATATTTGTATAAAAAAATTTAATTAATACTTATTTCATGATTCCTGTAAACAATACAGTAGTGCAGGAGTAAATTTCGTTTAATAGCGAAACTCGAACTTTCCAACCTCTGGCATAAACTGAAAATGTATGAAACGTATTATTAACCGACACCGTTAATACGATTTTTAGCATTGCCCACTTAATTGGTGGTTTGACCCAAACTACCAACTCAACGAGGAAAAGGTTATTTAATGTATTAAATGGGGGTATAAAAAAGTTTAATTAATACCTATTTTCATGTTTCCTGTAAACCATACAGTAGTGCAGGAGTAAATTTCGTTTAATAGCGAAACTTGAACTTCCCAACCTCTGGCATAAACTGAAAATGTATGAAACGTATTATTAACCGACACCGTTAATACGATTTTTAGCATTGCCCACTTAATTGGTGGTTGACCCCAAACTACCAAACTCAACGAGGAAAAGGATATTTAATGTATTAAATCGGGGTATAAAAAAGTTTAATTAATACCTATTTTCATGTTTCCTGTAAACCATACAGTAGTGCAGGAGTAAATTTCGTTTAATAGCGAAACTCGAACTTCCCAACTTCTGCCATAAACTGAAACTGCATCAAAATAAATTAAAATCTATAGATATTTGTGTAAAAAAGTTTAATTAATACTTATTTTCATGATTCCTGTAAACAATACAGTAGTGCATATTTCGATTAATAGCGAAACTCGAACTTCCCAACCTCTTGCATAAACTGAAAATGTATGAAACGTATTATTAACCGACACCGTTAATACGATTTTTAGCATTGCCCACTTAATTGGTGGTTTGACCCCAAACTACCAAACTCAACGAGGAAAAGGATATTTAATGTATTAAATCGGGGTATAAAAAAGTTTAATTAATACCTATTTTCATGTTTCCTGTAAACCATACAGTAGAGCAGGAGTAAATTTCGATTAATAGCGAAACTCGAACTTCCCAACTTCTGCCATAATCTGAAACTGCATCAAAATAAATTAAAATCCATAGATATTTGTATAAAAAAATTTAATTAATACTTATTTTCATGATTCCTGTAAACAATACAGTAGTGCAGGAGTAAATTTCGTTTAATAGCGAAACTCGAACTTTCCAACCTCTGGCATAAACTGAAAATGTATGAAACGTATTATTAACCGACACCGTTAATACGATTTTTAGCATTGCCCACTTAATTGGTGGTTTGACCCCAAACTACCAAACTCAACGAGGAAAAGGTTATTTAATGTATTAAATGGGGGTATAAAAAAATTTAATTAATACCTATTTTCATGTTTCCTGTAAACCATACAGTAGTGCAGGAGTAAATTTCGTTTAATAGCGAAACTCGAACTTCCCAACTTCTGCCATAAACTGAAACTGCATCAAAATAAATTAAAATCTATAGATATTTGTATAAAAAAGTTTAATTAATACTTATTTTCATGATTCCTGTAAACAATACAGTAGTGCATATTTCGATTAATAGCGAAACTCGAACTTCCCAACCTCTGGCATAATCTGAAAATGTATGAAACGTATTATTAACCGACACCGTTAATACGATTTTTAGCATTGCCCACTTAATTGGTGGTTTGACCCCAAACTACCATACTCAACGAGGAAAAGGATATTTAATGTATTAAATCGGGGTATAAAAAAGTTTAATTAATACCTATTTTCATGTTTCCTGTAAACCAAACAGTAGTGCAGGAGTATATTTCGATTAATAGCGAAACTCGAACTTCCCAACCTCTGGCATAAACTGAAAATGTATGAAACGTATTATTAACCGACACCGTTAATACGATTTTTAGCATTGCCCACTTAATTGGTGGTTTGACACCAAACTACCATACTCAACGAGGAAAAGGATATTTAATGTATTAAATCGGGGTATAAAAAAGTTTAATTAATACCTATTTTCATGTTTCCTGTAAACCATACAGTAGTGCAGGAGTAAATTTCGTTTAATAGCGAAACTCGAACTTCCCAACCTCTGGCATAAACTGAAAATGTATGAAACGTATTATTAACCGACACCGTTAATACGATTTTTAGCATTGCCCACTTAATTGGTGGTTTGACACCAAACTACCATACTCAACGAGGAAAAGGATATTTAATGTATTAAATCGGGGTATAAAAAAATTTAATTAATACCTATTTTCATGTTTCCTGTAAACCATACAGTAGTGCAGGAGTAAATTTCGATTAATAGCGAAACTCGAACTTCCCAACTTCTGCCATAATCTGAAACTGCATCAAAATAAATTAAAATCTATAGATATTTGTATAAAAAAGTTTAATTAATACTTATTTTCATGATTCCTGTAAACAATACAGTAGTGCATATTTCGATTAATAGCGAAACTCGAACTTCCCAACCTCTGGCATAAACTGAAAATGTATGAAACGTATTATTAACCGACACCGTTAATACGATTTTTAGCATTGCCCACTTAATTGGTGGTTTGACACCAAACTACCATACTCAACGAGGAAAAGGATATTTAATGTATTAAATCGGGGTATAAAAAAGTTTAATTAATACCTATTTTCATGTTTCCTGTAAACCATACAGTAGTGCAGGAGTAAATTTCGTTTAATAGCGAAACTCGAACTTCCCAACCTCTGGCATAAACTGAAAATGTATGAAACGTATTATTAACCGACACCGTTAATACGATTTTTAGCATTGCCCACTTAATTGGTGGTTTGACCCCAAACTACCAAACTCAACGAGGAAAAGGTTATTTAATGTATTAAATGGGGGTATAAAAAAGTTTAATTAATACCTATTTTCATGTTTCCTGTAAACCATACAGTAGTGCAGGAGTAAATTTCGTTTAATAGCGAAACTTGAACTTCCCAACTTCTGCCATAAACTGAAACTGCATCAAAATAAATTAAAATCTATAGATATTTGTATAAAAAAATTTAATTAATACTTATTTTCATGATTCCTGTAAACAATACAGTAGTGCAGGAGTATATTTCGATTAATAGCGAAACTCGAACTTCCCAACCTCTTGCATAAACTGAAAATGTATGAAACGTATTATTAACCGACACCGTTAATACGATTTTTAGCATTGCCCACTTAATTGGTGGTTTGACCCCAAACTACCAAACTCAACGAGGAAAAGGTTATTTAATGTATTAAATGGGGGTATAAAAAAGTTTAATTAATACCTATTTTCATGTTTCCTGTAAACCATACAGTAGTGCAGGAGTAAATTTCGTATAATAGCAAAACTTAATCTTTCATACTGCTCGAATAAACTAAAATGTAATAACAGCAAATAAGTAAAGTAAGCAAAAGTAAATAAAAGTAATACAGTAGTGCAAGAGTAAATTTCGTATAAGGAAACTTAAACTTTCATACTGCTCGAATAAACTGAAAAGTAATAAAAGTAAGTAAGTAAAGTAAAATAATACGTTTCATTAATATCTCTACAAGTAGCAGTTTAATACTGACCATTTAATTATTCAAAATAATATCAATTAGATTCAATTTGTTATGTTATTTGACCTGTGAAGATTTAAAAAGGGATATTAAATATGTTAGATACCCCAACTTTTCCCCCAATCAATTATCTCCATGTACATCCTTAAATTCGACACACTGTATTCTTTTCTATGCACCCTCGTTACCAATAAACAAGCAGTTCGAAAAATATAGCGGGAATAGAAAATAAAATGTCCTACCTTACGTCACTGTTCCGTCTGCAATGCAAACAATAGAAATTAGCAACAGTTTTCCTGGAATCCAGAACTTTAATTAAACACATTTATGCGATTTAATTAATTAAGTAATCGCACAGTCACAGACTTTAAATTCAAGAACACGAACGCGAGGGCCACTTTCGAAATTTATTTAAACGCACTCCCGATCACTACAAAAATCATACTGATCGATTTTAACTTCCGACAGTCTTATATAGGCAGCAGCAGACTGGTTAGCGTTTCACGTTTAAGTAAGTGGTGACGTACGGGACATTTCATGTTTTTCCAGACAACTGATAACGACTGCTGTTCTATATAAGACTGTCGGAAGTTAATGTCGATCAGTATGACTTTTGTAGTGATCGGAAGTGCATTTAAATAAATTCGCGTTCGTGTTCTTGAATTTAAAATCTGTGACTGTGCAATTACTTAATTAATTAAATCGCATAAATGTGTTTAATTAAAGTTCTGGATTCCAGGAAAACTGTTGATAAAGACTTCATTAAGTGATTTAGGAATTCTGCGCACGTACGTTGTTAATTTCTATTTCTTGCATTGGCATAAGGTAGGTGATTTTATTACTATTCCACATCATAATCATAATCTTTATTCATTTGTTAATAGTCATTGTAGAACAATATATCCAAATGTAGGTACATAAAAGAATATAATATTTGATACATATAACTAACATAAAGTGGTATATAAATTAAATAAAAGTCAAACATTAAAAGGTCTTAAAAACAAATGTTACAATTAAAATATCACAAAAATTAGAATCACAGTCATTCATTTAATCTCATTGTCGATGTTACTATCTAGAAACTTTCTAACGGAGTAAAACGCCCGAGTTTTTAAGTAATCACCACTCAACTCTATTATATTTATGGAAGAGCAAAGTTGTAAATTTAAGTGATACAAATTGAAAATGCGCACGGGTTTCCCGATCATGCGCCGTAATAAATTAGAGTTCAAACAAATAAAACAGCTGTTATTATATTATCTAAAACTGTATTTTAATCATGAACTCCATAAAACCCACTGTAAACCCTTCTCCCTTGCAACGTTTATAAATCAAATTAATCCACGTGTTCACGAAGACAAACCACGTAAATTTTTCTAACCCAACTTCAATTTATTAGATCGAGTTCATTGACTTCAACACATGATGCATTTTCATGGTATTTTCCACTGCGCAAACGTGTAATCCCCGTAGTTAAACGATTTTCGACCTTATTATTTGCTTCAAATTTGCACACATTTTCACGCGTATCTCATTTGATTTCAACGGCTTTGCTCTTTCATGTATTATTGAGTTCAATGGTAATGACACATTCAAGACTGCAATCGTTTATATGAAAGCTGTTTTAGCCTATTGGGCAATTTGTTATAGAGTTTTATAGCATAATAATTGCTACTGTTTTGAGACGTGGAAAGACTTAGTTGAACAAGGTTTAAGTCCCTTTTATTTCTTGTGTTGTAGTTATGAATATCAGAAAATGAATGATAGTGCTGGTAATTATTTTTCATATACAGTGTGACTCATTTAAATTGGAAACACACATGTAAAATCTGAAGTTATTTACCGATTTTAAACAATTTTTTTTTAAAATGTCAAATAATGAAACATCTTTGGGACAAAATTTTAAATGTTTATTCCAATTTTCAGGGCATAGGTACTACGATAACTTTTTCGTACTCGGAATGGAGAAATGTTAGTAGCGATTTGTTTATAAAAAAAATATCTACGCCACTGGATTCAGAATGCTTCCAAATAGCTGTCACCAAAATTTTACAAAAATATATTTATTAATAACAAAGTTATGACAACTTAAAGTTCGAAAACTTTCTAAGCTAACAGTTACACAACAACACCCTGTATGAATAGATGGGCATGGAAATTATGTTAATGATTCTTAAATTAAACTCGGTGGAGAAAAAAATATTTAAAGTAACGTAATATTTAATAAAAGTAACGGAATCGCACAATTGAGTAAATAAGACCTAACATTTCCATTTAAATCTTAGTTAGCATGGAAATTATGTTACTGTTTAACAGTTATGATAGATTTTTATTAAATATTACGTTACTTTAAGTATTTTTTTCTCCACTGATGGTTTAAATAGTTTAATTTAAGAATCATTAACATAATTTCCATGCCCATCTATTGATACAGGGTGTTGTTATGTAACTGTTAGCGCCGTGTATTAATACAAAAATAATGTACGACTGAAAAGTTCACCCAAGGCCCCTACATTTGGGCTTAAAAAAAGTGGGTCATTCCATTTAAAAAAATATACGATTTATGCACCATACTTTTTGGAGACACCCTGTATATGTCTAAATAATTTTCAAATGTGCTTCATCCAACCTAATTGCAATCCCGTATATTTATTTTTTAGTAAATTTAACAATAAAGCCGTACTTGAAGAACGGGCTACTAAATGGACACCCTGTATATATATACAGGGCGATTGACGACTATTCCCTCGGTCTCTTGTGCCTAAAGGGTATAAGATATCAGCTTCATTTTTTGATGACATATGTAAATTAATAACGAAAATTTTTTAAATTTATTTTCAATTATGGAAAAAATATTGTAGTAAATGCCATTTTATCCTATGCATAACCGCACTCGTTTTCAAGAGATCTTCTAACGTTATGGTGTTATAGTAGCAAACGCATCCTTTATTCTAATCTTCATGTCATCAGCAGTGGTAGGTGGAGTGTTGTAAACTAAATTTTTACTGATAATAATAATAATATCTAAAGAAGATTGAAAGAAGACTCGAAAAAATGTTGTTCTAAAATCCGTAAAAATTTTACTCCGTTCAAGTTTCCATCCAAAAATCAAAATTCTCCCAAGTACATTGAGGCTCCACCGGTTTTGGCGGTCAATAGTGCGATACAGGTGACGATTTAGTAATGAAAGTTATGTCAGTTTACCAAGCCGTTATGTTGTGGAAAGTGGATTCATCGGTAAATAAAACATATTTAAAGAATTCATCTTCTTCTCCAACTTTTTCTAGACTCCATAAACAAAAATTCAACCTTCGTTTGAAAGCCTCGTCCATATAAATGCTGGTGAAGTTGAATGTGATAAGGATGGTGTTTATGTTTTTTTCAAAATATTTAGATAGACAATTCCTCAATAAATGGATTGGAAGGAGGGGTCCACAACACTCCACCTACCACTGCTGATGACATAAAGATTACAATAAAGGATGCGTTTGCTACTATAACACCAGATATCCTGAGAGACGTTAGATCTTTTGAAAATCGAGTGTGGTTGTGCACAGAAGAAAATGGTCATCAAATTGAGCATTTACTATACCATTATTTTCCATAAATGATACTTCTTGTCATTAATTTCATTTTTAATTAAGTTATGATCCCATATCTAATTATCAACTACAATGAAAAAAATAATGGCCTACTAGAATGCAAACGAAACCGTTTCCATACAAATTTTAGAGAAAAATCTTAATAACTTTTTAATCGTTGATTTTAAACATATCTATCTATTACTCACAGTTTTTGATAGAAAATGAAAAGTTATTCAACACAGAATAAAAACATTTAAGTTAAGTGAGTTTTTGATGTTTGAAAAATATAAAATATGAATACTTTTTCTAAACACCCTGTACAAAAAATCGAAATCCTTCGTAGTGCAAATGAAAGCCTTAAAGGTCAAGATAAATCGATATAAATTTGTGTTGCTGAAAGTTAAGTCGTTTCCGTGTTATTAGGGGTTGTTTAAATTGAATATTTTTCTTAAAATCGCAATTTTCTCAAAATTGGTAAGCGATGGGTATAGGGAACGTTGAATAAAGTTCCCTTAGTTTTTAACGTATAATCTAAAAATGTAATAAAATACCGGGGGTTCCATTTAAAAAAACCTAACTTTGATATATTACAATTTTGTGAACCACCCTGTATAACTGCAAATAATTTAAAGAAATAGTCGATATCAATATCCATAGGTAATTTGTAATTTTAATACTTTTTCAATAAATTTTGAACAAACAGGCAGGATCGATATTGGACGATAGTTTGTCACATTGTCTTTGCTTCCGCCTTTATGGAAGGGTATAATCTTTGAAATTTTCATTTCAGACGGAAAGACTGATTCACGGATACAAACATTTATAACTTTTGTAAGTGGAATACAGATCGTATTTATTACGTTTTTAACAATATCTACTTTTAAATCAAACGAATCTTTACAATTACTATTTTTAATACTACTAACATTTCGCAGTTCGTTAAACGATATTTCCCGAAACTTAAATTCTTGTATGGTTGTTACTACAATTTTTTTTAGATAGCAGGTGGGAAATCAACTTGTTTACTGTTCACGAGGAACAGTAATAAAAAGTCATTCATTTGAGTTGTGCAGTTAAATTAGAAGTTGTAAAATCACTATCCCGTTTGCTTTTAATCTCTTGCCACGATTAAAATTTGAGTTTTTAATAAATTTATCATTTTGCCTAATTTTTTCTGTTTTTATTTGTAATAAATAAAACAACTCTAAACCTCCCCTTAGTTAGACGATGAAATTTAATGAGATACGTAAAGTCAAACTTGATGAAATATGAAGATGGTTATGTTCTTATGTTTTTTGGTTGGACCCTTTTTATTATCAAATATGTTAATTCACTAGTTATTTAAGTATTTTTTACTTGCTGTTAGTTTTTCCCCTTTGGTAAGTGTGCTCAAAAAACCACCTGTTACTTTTTGTTATTTTTAGACTTTCATTTTGCTCATTATTAGTCTTTAACTTTCATTTAATTTGCTTGATAATGAGACCAGTAAGTTGGCCTCGAAACATGTCTCTGTTCCTTCATAATTTAATTTAATCGTCATTCTTCTTGTTTTTTCACCGTTGTTCTAGGTTAAAAGAACGCCGTGTTTTTTCAAATATTAATTCTTCTGATTAATGCTGGTAGGTATGTCTCCTACGATGATGTTTTCACGAGAAGCTGCCAATTAATTAATCATTTCAAAGTTCATTACCGCTAGTGTTGCCATTTATTGGGGCTAGTGTTTAGTACATTTATGTACGTAACCAAAAAACATAAAAACATAACCATCTTCATATTCCATTAAGTTTGACTTTATCTCATTAAATTTCATCGTCTAAGGGGAGGTTTAGATTTGTTTTATTTATTACTATTACCCCCTTTGTGGTATCTGACCTACAATGGATTTTATTTGTAATTTGTAATTTTTACGATAACCGTTGAACAAGTTTCGTGTTGCTTCGGTGTTATGCTTGAGTATCATTAACACGTTCCTCATATTTTTTATTTTCTCATTACACCAATTAATTTTATTTGTTTCTTGTCGACTTCCAGTAACTTCTTTAAAAGGAAAACAAGAATAAAAGTAACCCATAAAAATGTTAAAAAACCGAGAAAATTTATCTTTAACGGATAAACAATTATTATCTGTAAAACTCCAGCTAGTATTTTCCAGCAGATTATACAGTAACAATTTGTCCTGCATTGTGAGAGAGTCGATAATATCTTGTTACAGGTTTTAATTTGATATTGTTTTGTAAAAAAAATGATATTATTTGTGCCAGGTGGTCTGACAGCCCTGTATCTATTACCCTGCCCTTGAAATTGAAATTCTTATCAAAATTTACAAAAATATCGATACAATTGTGCATTCTAGTATTATCAAAAATTGTAGGATATAGTCCATAATATTTTTCGATTTAACTAGAGCATTTGACACTGTGGATAAATCCTTTGTATCCAAAGAATTACATAACCTTGGAATCCGAGGTTGCATTAATAGCTGCTGGTTCGTTTCATTCTTGGAAGAAAGAAGAATTATGGTCCGTGTTAACAATGTTCTTTCGGAAGAAGTTAATTTAGATTTAGGAACTCCGCAGGGTAGTGCCTTGGGACCACTCATCTTTCTTCTATACATTAACGATGTTAGTAATTATTCTATTCCTTATTGTAAACGACACGTGCATGATCATATCGGACCCAACAACTACAAACCTAATAAATAAAGTTAATGCATGTTGGAGAGCATTCTCAAATTGGTGCTTTAGGAATAATTTAATAATGATTAATACATCAAAAACATCCATTATCGAACATCATAGCGCAAGAAAAAGGTCATCTTTTCACCAGTTTTCTTTTGATAAAGTTACCATCAAAACATCAACATCTGTAAGATTTCTTGGAACTATATGTGACAGGGGACTCTCCTAGGACACTCAACACTCATAAACGACGTTTGTAAAACACTGAAGCCCTGTTGAATGCATATCATGCTTATGGATATTCAGCTATAGCGCATGGCATGATAGTATGGGGTCAGGGTGGTGATATTCAGAATAGTTTGGTATTAGTGGTAGAACCTCATGCCGAGAGATCTTCAAAAGCAAAAAAATACTGACCGTAGGATATACCTCCTCAAACTATTAAGTTATATTTACCTAAATGTCGCACGCGCCTGGATTGTGCAACTGCTGAAACTCAGAGAGGTGCACATCAGCGTCGGCGACAAAACACTAAGGTGCACAGTAGTGAGAGGATGCCCCCAAGGTGGGGTGCTGTCACCACTTCTGTGGAGCATAACTGTAAATAGCCTCCTCTGTCGTCTTAACGACAACGGCTACTACGCCTTAGGTTATGCGGATGATCTATCCATCCTAATAACCGGCAAATTTATGGGTACTCTGTCCAGTCTGATGCAATCAGCTCTCAGAGTAACCAAAGAATGGCGCAAGGAACACTCCCTGTCCATAAACCCGACAAAAACGGAGGTAGTTCTCTTCACAAGGAAAAGGAAGATAGAGGGCCTTCGAGCTCCTCTACTCTTCCGAAAACATCTCCAGTTTTCAGGGCCACTTGACAATAAACGGAACTGGAGCAAGCACATCCAGCTTAAAGCGGAGAAAGCAAACAGGGCTTTCTGGCAATGTCGCCGCGCTATCGGAAGACTTTGGGGCCCATCCCAAAGGCTATCCTGTGGTTGTACACCGCCGTGATAAGACCCATGTTCTGCTATGGAGCAATTGTCTGGTGGCCTAGAACCAGACTATCCGCAACCAAAGCACTGTTCAATCATGTGCAAAGATTAGCGTGCCTTGCATGCACAGGCGCAATACGAACAACCCCCACAGCCGTCATGGAAGCCATCCTGGGTCTGCCTCCACTGGATCTCCATGTGAGAGAGCAGGCCACTCTGGCAGCCTTTCGTCTGAGGAATAAGGGGTTGTTGAACCGAAAGGCACTGAGGTGGGTCACTCTCGAATTCTTGGCGAGGCAGTCAAGCGACTACCTATACTAGAAGGACGATCTGACTCACTCATACCTCGATTTATGCTAGGGAAAAACTACCACATCTTCCTTGATGTGGAAGTGGCATCCCAACCAGACAAAACAATGGAAGGAACAGGTACAGGTGTGTACTCACAAGAACTGAACTTCCATATCAGCCAACCACTAGGCAAAATGTGCACTTCCGGGGGGTGTAACTCCGAAACCGAAACAGATATAGTAATGGGTAAGTAGACATTTTAAAGGTCTTTTCAAACTCTTTAATATTTGTCATAACATTGTTTTGGTAAATCCCATAGTTCCTGCTGAATTTGACAATACCCAACGAACCACCGAAGTGCAATTAACGAATTTTGGTTATAGCTCTAAAACTAATTAATATTTCACTAGATGGTGTTTTATATGAATTATGTAGGATTTAAATATCTTTCATACGAGTGGTGGTTTATTAAAATCCGTTAAGCGGTTCCTAAGATAAGCAGGTTTTATGATTAGCGACGGCGGCCATCTTGTGACGTCATTTCCAAAAAATCTGACCAGTTACGAAATGTCTACCCTGGATGTTTTTAAAGCCGTAGGGGTCCTTTATATTATTCCGGAGAGTTTTCCTCTATACGCCACTTTCTCTGCAGAACCCTCCTCAGCCAATGGATTATAAGAAAAATCTCTAACTCTAAAGTTTTATTTAAAAGTAATTGAATGTTTATGTGTAATGTTAGTAACTCCACTAGAATTTTGGTTACTGGTCGGATCTGCGTTAAATCACAGATGAAAATAGTATATTTTCATCTGTGGTTAAATGTTCCTACCGCGACACAAAGATTTGTTGTTAGTGGACACTCCGGACGGAGTCGGTATGCCTAAAAAATTTCGTTTGAATGTGAAGGTACGATTATGATCACCGGTTTTTTTCACTATTTTGTTAATAACAACTGGGATTTCACAACAAATATTTAGATCATTGGGATTACTGTATAACACTTCTTCAATTACAATCATATTTGCACTGGTTGCGTTTCCCTTTCAGTCGTAGCGGTACATCGAGAAAATCGCAAATGTCTGTCAAATTGTGCGGGAAGTGTGAAATTAGGTACACTAATTAATTAGGTCAATAAATAAACGATTTGATCCGCAGCACCCTTATTTTCAACCCTTAGTTTTCAAAAGTGCCCCGTATTTAGTTTTTTCCATCCCCTAACGATAACTCCTTTGTTTACAACTTTTCGAAAAAATATATTAATAAAAGTTTTAGGAATTCTTATAGGGAACATTTTATATAAGGATAAAATTTTCACCCTTATCGAGATATGTGGAAAAACTGATTTCTTTAGTTTCATTACAAAATCGGTCAGTTTTCTTGTTTATCGTTTCTTAGAAAAATTATTCAACTAAAAGATGTAGATATTAATACGATCAATATTTTAGATATACACAATATTTTCACAGAAAGCAACCCTTAACAAGTTATTTCGATATTTCTGAAAGTAAGCAACCCTTAAGCATGAAATCGCTCATATCTTTTTTCTTTATAACTTATGAGAAAAAACATTATAGAATAAATATTATAGAAAATTATCTTCTGGGAATTTTATGTAGGCATGAAAATTTCTCAAAAGTCAACCCTTAACGAGATATATCGAAAAAACCAGAAACTGTCAATTTTCGCATAAAATCGAGCATAACTTTTCTATATTTCACTACAGTGACATTATTGTTAGATAATTCGGTAGGTACCTATATGAATGTAGAAAATATAAGTAAGCGGTAATTTTTACAAAAACTCACCCTTAGCGAGATAGGTATATTGAAAAAAAACCAACTCTTAGCCCTTTTTAGAAAGTTTTCCAATTGCGATTGTTAATATTATTTCTTCACAGTGATTTTGCGTCATATCACACTGGTGCGGGAATTTTAAACGTACAAATTAAGGTTTATTCGCGGTAATCTAATTAAAAAGAAACAATCTAATTATACCCAAAATGCAAACATAGGTCGATTTTTATATCAAGGAAGACATATTTTGATGTTATTTTCTTGGGGGTGGTTCTCACCTCCAGCGCTTCACAGGGGGTGACATTGAAATTTCAGATAAGAAGGCGGGTCATATGTGATACATCATTGGAAAGCTAATTCCTTGGCCTTTTCATTTTTGCATTTTTTCACTTTATTTCTATCAGTAGCTAAGTAAAATACTGAAATACTTATTTTATGTGCTCGCCAAAAAGTCGGCACCAAATGGATTTTTTATTTATTTTTGATTTTTTTAAACTTTTTACGGCAACAATTTGTGCTTGTCTGAAAACCTATTTAGCCGCTATTAAATTAAGCAAGATTTTACTGAGAGTTTTTCATCGTCTATCAGTTTTAGCTAAGCGATCAATCTCAAGACCAGAAAACCATTTTTTTTCTTTAACTTCCGCTAAAACTAAAGTTTTAACTTTTTGGAATATTTTCAAATTTTCACATAGGTACCAAGACAAGATCTCAAAATTCAATGTGACTTCGTTCAAAACGTTAAAGATTTGTATAAATATGGAAAAAATAATAGAGACTCCTAATTATTCCTGTAGGTTTGTTATCATTTACAGAAAAGTAATATTGTTGCACAATCTTTACGTTTTTGGTGCAACATACTTTATGGGAGAAATGTTTATCAATGATAATGAATATCTCTTTACGTGGCTTTAGTAGGCTTTAATAGGTTCCTAGGCTCTAAACATAAAACTCACAACGGGCTTCACCTTAATGGAAAAGGTAAATCGAAATTAGCATGGTACATCTGTAATTATTTTTTGCTTAATCCCCTTTGTAATCAATTCACTTCTAAGCCCAATCCTAACCTTATCCCAATCACTTGCACTTCCTCAAATCATTCTTTTTAGAAATAGTCAACCAGATAATGCCGGTCGCATAGGTAATAATATGATCTCTTTGCCAATGTTAAATGTTGCTAAAAATTCACATAGTTCGCTGACACTATTGCACCAGAACATCCAATGCCTCTCAAACAAAATCCCTGATATTGAACTAATAACTTTTAATGCACCTTTTGATTTCCTTTTAATTACCGAACACTGGCAATGTCATGAGAAATTGCACGAATTAGCAATCTGCGACTATAAATTACTGTCCTCTTTCTGTCGCACGTCAAAGAAAAATGGAGGGGGTCGCTATTTTTAAAAACGATTCCTGTAATTTTGCAATAAAAGTGCTAAATACCGAAACTACTCCCTGTGAAGGCGTCTTTGAATTCTGTTGCATTAAAATAATTGGTCTCAACATATGTGTTGTAGGGGTCTATAGACCACCAAATGGAGACGCTGACACATTTTTTAACCTGTTAGATACTCTTTTAACTGAAATATCAACCCTTAATAGTTACATTATACTGGGGGGGGACTTCAATGTTAACCTATTAGAGCTAAGTAATAGTAAGACAAATACCCTGATTGATATTATCTACTCTTTTGGTCTAATACCTACCTTGAGAGAACCTACACGTATCCACAAGGAGTCGGCGACGTGCATCGACAATTTTTTTATCTCTGAGGCTCTATCTTCTTTTTCTGTTCTCAATTTTAATTTAGGACTATCAGATCATCATGCACAACTGCTGAAGCTGCCAACATGTAGGAACAAGGGAAATACTGATAGGACTATTATGAGAAGAAGATTTTCTGAGCGCAATTGCTCTCGTTTTTGTGATTCGCTATTAACAGAAAATTGGACCCAAGTGTATGAGTCGTCTGACCCAAACGAGGCATTTACTGTATTTTTTTATAAGTTTAAACGTCACTTCGACTTGTGCTTCCCACAAAAACCAGTCTCAAAAATACCAAACGATGTCCGGGGATGACTAAAGAATTAATTAAACTAAAGGGAGATGTTATCCTTTATAGCGATCTTGCAAAACTACATACAGGATTTAAGGAAGCCTATCGGCACATCCACAAACTATATCAGAGTAAACTCATCCAACAAAAAAAGGAATACTACAGTAAGAAAATTGTAAACTCCTCTAACAGAACAAAGACTACCTGGGATATTGTGAAAATATTAACTAATAGGAACAATAAAAACTCTGCACAAATAAAAATTATGGAGAATGGCAACCTTGTTGGTAACCAGGAAGCTGCAAACATCTTTAATGACCATTTTTCCAGATCGTTAATAGACACAAGTAGCCGTAGTCAAGTCAGACATATGGATGGTTCCATCCCTACAACGTGCGCATCTTTATTTTTCAAGCCCCTCATTCCATCGGACATCATCTCCATCGTTAATTCTATTAAGTCGTCATCTTCGCATGGCAACGATGAAGTCTCCACAATTATACTAAAGAAATGCAAAAACATTATTGCGGTCCCATTGTGTTTCATAACTAATCTAATGTTTTCATCGGGAATATTTCCCCATCACCTTAAGTGCGCAATTGTTAGGCCCGTGTACAAAAAGAATGACCCCCACTGCGTCAGCAATTATAGACCAATAAGCCTACTCTCGAGCTTCTCCAAGGTTCTTGAACACGCTATCAATTCACAACTTCAAAGCTATCTTATTCCGTTTCAAAATTGTAAATCGAGCTCAGCACGGCTTCATGAAAAGTAGATCCACTGAAACAGCTCTAGGTGAATTTGTGTCCAATGTAGTTTCGGCTGTCGATAGAGGCACAGTCACAGTCGGATTATTCGTAGACCTCTCCTCTGCTTTTGACACAGTCAGTCACAAGCTACTGCTACAGAAACTACAACTTTACGGAGTACGTGGCATTGCTCTCACCCTTCTTCAGTCTTATCTCGCTGATCGAACACAAATTGTTGAAGTTCCAACTGGGGAGCGAAGTAGATGTGCCCCGGTTCTATCCGGAGTGCCGCAAGGTTCCATACTTGGACCGACCCTATTTGTGCTATTCATAAATGAGCTCCCAGCGTATATTACAAGTGGTGCGGCCCCAGAGGAGTTATTGGTGACCTGTTACGCTGACGATACCAACTTTTTAATAAAATCACCCACTCTACCAGAAGTAATAGAAAAGACAAAATCAGTATATGACAAATTATGTTCTTGTGCTCGCGCAACAACCTAAAAATCAATCACGACAAAACGAACATCATCCATTTTCGCCACGCAAGAAGCCCCTCTGCGACACCTTCTATTTTGGGAATCACATGCTCAAGTTCAGTGAAAATGCTGGGATTGGTACTTGATATGCATCTTCGCTGGTCATATCACATAGACCAGGTGTGTCAAAACTTGGCCGGTGCTGTTATACCCTTAGTGTGTTAAAAAGCGTTTGTAGGCGAGATGTGCTGCTAACGGTCTATCACTCATATCTCCATTCACACGTTCGATACAATATCATCAATTGGGGCAGCTGTAGTAGTACACTTAGGATTCTTCGTCTTCAAAAAGGGCCATACGTATTATCTGCAACCTTAACAATAGACGCTCATGCAGGGAATATTTTAAGGAACTGAAATTACTAACTGTAGCGAACACCTACATTTTTGAAATTTGTTCGTATGTGTATGCACATAAATCCCTTTTTGGCACAGCCAAACATCAATATAATACAAGGCACAAAAAAGACATTCCTGCAATCTCTCATAAAACCTCCCTCTTCCAAAAAAACCTCGTTTTCAATGGTCGGAACATTTTTAACTCCCTACCAGAGGACATCAAATGTTCTGCAACTATTAAGGCTTTTAAAGCAAAGTTAAACAAACTTTTGAAAGAGAATAGCTTTTACAATGTGGCCGAGTATTATCGGTTTATCGCGAAAAACAAAAAATAAAATCAATATATTAACTTACATCGCCAGAGCGAAATATCTTACAGACTCTGAATTTTTCACAATAGTACCTAAGCGGAGTTACTGCAGTACCTACTTTACTTTTATTTATGTACGTATCAATGTAATCTTGACGTATCCCAAACAGCGCCTACTAGCTGCCAGGGACAATAAAGAATATTATTATTATTATTATTTACGAAAAATAGCACACTTTGAATTTAGACAATTTCGAAAAACGCCATTTTCTAGCTAAGTGAAAATTACTCTGTATATATAGTAGTATGGTAGCCCCTATCAGATATACCGAGTAGGTTTTCAGACTAGCACAAATTATTTCCGCAAAAAGATTTAAAAAAAAATTAAAAATTAAAAAAAAAGGTCATTTGGTGCCGACTTTTTGGCGAGCACTGTATACCGAAAAATTGTAATTGTGCTTTCTTTTTTCTTTCTAGATGGGCTATATTTCTGCCAAAAGCGACCACGGCGGATATCTAATACTGTTATTAACATTATAATATGAACAACATGTTTAAACAATTTAAAACATAATTGCAAACGCTAATAATCGATATACACAACATTCCGATAATTTTCCAACACGAAAATAGGTATTAATTAAACTCTTTATACAAAGATCTATACATTTTAATTTATTTTTATACAGTTTCAGTTTATGCCAGCGGTTGGGAAGTTCGTGTTTCGCTATTAAACGAAATTTACCCCTGCACTACTGTATGGTTTACAGGAAACATGAAAATAGGTATTAATTAAACTTTTTTATACCCCGATTTAATACATTAAATATCCTTTCCTCGTTGAGGTTGCTAGTTTGGTGTCACAAGGACCATCCAAACCACCAATCAACTGGGCAATGCTAAAAATGGTATTAACGGTGTTGGTTAATAATACGTTTTATACATTTTCAGTTTATGCCAGAATTTGGGAAGTTCGAGTTTCGCTATTAAACGAAATTTACTTTGCACTAATGTATTGTTTACAGGAAACATGAAAATAGGTATTAATTAAACGTTTTTATACAAAGATCTATACATTTTAATTTATTTTTATACAGTTTCAGTTTATGCCAGAATTTGGGAAGTTCGAGTTTCGCTATAAAACGAAATTTACTCTTGCACTACTGTATTGTTTACAGGAAACATGAAAATAGGTATTAATTAAACTTTTTTATACAAAGATCTAATACATTAAATATCCTTTTCCTCGTTGAGGTTGCTAGTTTGGTGTCACAAGACCATCCAAACCACCAATCAACTGGGCAATGCTAAAAATGGTATTAACGGTGTTGGTTAATAATACGTTTTATACATTTTCAGTTTATGCCAGAATTTGGGAAGTTCGAGTTTCGCTATTAAACGAAATTTACTTTTGCACTAATGTATTGTTTACAGGAAACATGAAAATAGGTATTAATTAAACTTTTTATACAAAGATCTAATACATTAAATATCCTTTTCCTCGTTGAGGTTGCTAGTTTGGTGTCACAAGACCATCCAAACCCCCAATCAAGTGGGCAATGCTAAAATCGTATTAACGGTGTTGGTTAATAATACGTTTTATACATTTTTAGTTTAAGCCAGAATTTGGGAAGTTCGAGTTTCGCTATTAAACGAAATTTACTCTTGCACAACTGTGTTGCTTTCAGGAAACATGAAAATAGGTATTAATTAAACTTTTTTATACCCCGATTTAATACATTAAATATCCTTTTCCTCGTTGAGGTTGCTAGTTGGTGTCACAAGACCATCCAAACACCATCAACTGGGCAATGCTGAAAAATGGTATTACGGTGTGGTTAATAATACGTTTTATACATTTTTCAGTTTATGCCAGAATTTGGGAATTCGAGTTTCGCTATTAATAACGAAATTTACTCGTGCACAAACTGTGTTGCTTTCAGGAAACATGAAAATAGGTATTAATTAAACTTTTTTATACCCCGATTTAATACATTAAATATCCTTTTCCTCGTTGAGGTTGCTAGTTTGGTGTCACAAGACCATCCAAACCACCAATCAACTGGGCAATGCTAAAAATGGTATTAACGGTGTTGGTTAATAATACGTTTTATACATTTTCAGTTTATGCCAGAATTTGGGAAGTTCGAGTTTCGCTATTAAACGAAATTTACTCTTGCACTACTGTATTGTTTACAGGAAACATGAAAATAGGTATTAATTAAACTTTTTTATACAAAGATCTATAAGTACATTTTAATTTATTTTTATACATTTTCAGTTTATGCCAGAATTTGGGAAGTTCGAGTTTCGCTATTAAACGAAATTTACTTTTGCACTAATGTATTGTTTACAGGAAACATGAAAATAGGTATTAATTAAACGTTTTTATACAAAGATCTATACATTTTAATTTATTTTTATACAGTTTCAGTTTATGCCAGAATTTGGGAAGTTCGAGTTTCGCTATAAAACGAAATTTACTCTTGCACTACTGTATTGTTTACAGGAAACATGAAAATAGGTATTAATTAAACTTTTTTATACAAAGATCTAATACATTAAATATCCTTTTCCTCGTTGAGGTTGCTAGTTTGGTGTCACAAGACCATCCAAACCACCAATCAACTGGGCAATGCTAAAAATGGTATTAACGGTGTGTTGGTTAATAATACGTTTTATACATTTTCAGTTTATGCCAGAATTTGGGAAGTTCGAGTTTCGCTATTAAACGAAATTTACTTTTGCACTAATGTATTGTTTACAGGAAACATGAAAATAGGTATTAATTAAACTTTTTTATACAAAGATCTAATACATTAAATATCCTCTTCCTCGTTGAGGTTGCTAGTTTGGTGTCACAAGACCATCCAAACCCCCAATCAAGTGGGCAATGCTAAAAATCGTATTAACGGTGTTGGTTAATAATACGTTTTATACATTTTTAGTTTAAGCCAGAATTTGGGAAGTTCGAGTTTCGCTATTAAACGAAATTTACTCTTGCACAACTGTGTTGCTTTCAGGAAACATGAAAATAGGTATTAAAAACTTTTTTATACCCCGATACGATTTAACTCATTAAATATCCTTTCCTCGTTGAGTTTGGTAGTTTGGTGTCAA
This sequence comes from Pyrocoelia pectoralis, assembly GCA_036250285.1. NCBI lineage: Eukaryota > Metazoa > Arthropoda > Insecta > Coleoptera > Lampyridae > Pyrocoelia > Pyrocoelia pectoralis. Next base: position 86 of record JAVRBK010000162.1, on the reverse strand, counting down.
ACCACCAATTAAGTGGGCAATGCTAAAAATCGTATTAACGGTGTTGGTTAATACGTTTTATACATTTCAGTTTATGCCAGAATTTG
>JAVRBK010000161.1:0-25838 GCA_036250285.1 Pyrocoelia pectoralis | reverse complement strand
TTAGAGGGGAAACTTTCGTTGCAAGAAAACACCTAGTGCAACTTGTAATGGCAAAAGGAAGGAATTCGGACGAATCGTCGATATAGCATGGGATATACTTGTCGCTTTTCTATCCAATTTTTCGTTTTTAGAGGATTTCAGAAGACTGTCTAAAATACCTTTAACAATTTTTAATTTTTCAGGAACTTGCTGCTTGCATTCATCCCGCATATTTTCATCAAAACTAGGATACTTAGATACTTTTCTAGACTATAAACTTGTCTTTTTATATCCTCTCTTATAACCTCAGCTGCCGCTTTAACATTCTTGATTTTTCTTGGTAAATAGTTTCGCATTTCTCAGTACAAAACTGTTGTGTACGAATAGTTTGCAAAGTGTCTGTTAATGTGATAAATGATAATAGTATCTTTTCTTGGAAGTCCTGTAACTGTTATTTTCTCGCCAAAGTGACGTTGCAATTTTTCTTTTAACCATCTACATACTAACTGCCTTCGGTGTCACAAATTCTTCAAATTTTTTAGCAAGCTTTTCAGTGAAAATTGACAATCATCACAGTTTTCCATATAATTACACAATTTTAAAAAGGCAAATTGCCTTCCGCCTTTTTTTTGTGAATCTTTGGAAGAGCCTGCAGTATCGCGCACTAAATTTTTAAATCAAATCATATGATATTTCCCTTCTCCAGCAACAAAATCTAATATTATGTTTTCTTTCATATTTAGTTCAGTAAATATAATATTCCTTATTTCTTGTCTGTATTGCTTGTTTCTTTTCTCTTTTTGGAAACAAATAGATTCACCACAGATCAGACAATTTGGTGTAAAATCAAAACCTTTTACAAAAGATCTGAATGTTTTTTCTATTTTTGCTCTCATCTATGGGGTAAATTCTTTCTTATGTATTCCTTTCTAACATAGCTGTTCCAACAAGATTCATAAACTGTTATATTGGATGCCTTTTTCGATTCCTCCAAAATTTTGTCACCTTTTTGTTTACTTGCAAGTGAAATTGACTGAAGTCCCTTTGCACTCACATTAACAGTTTTACTGACACTTCACACTTTTTTAAAAAACACACAAACATTAATGCTATCCATTTTACATATAATATTTTGATACTAATTAAGAAAGTCTTTAATAATCCTTTAAAGGAAACTCGTAATAAATAAAACATAAACTAATTTACAATCCAACCTCTTACGTGCCGCGCTATTAGTTCCAGACTACCGTAAAACATTAAAATAATATAGTAAATTAAAAATTAACCAAATAAACATGGATTAGTGAGTGGGGTGTCAATTCCAGACGTATGGAATTTAATCGGACGTACATAAATTTAACTGGTAATTATAGAAATAATAGATTTTAAAAAATACAGCGAGCGGCCATGTTTTTAAAATTGTGACTTTAGCTCACTTCCGATTTTTTGGGATTTTTAGATTTGCATTCTGTGATAAGAAAGCTATCGTTTTCAACAAAAAAATAAATGTCCGCAAACACTTCACACTTAACGTACATTTTTATCAAATTTTCCTGGTCTATACATATAGGTACTCAAAACCAATAGGGTTCATCTACGAGACACCCTCAATAATATCCAGAGACACATTTTAGATCACCGGTAGCAACATTTTTCCAAAAAAAACGTTTTTTTTTCACATTGAAAAGTCGAGCAGTATCTAAAAAAAATATCATAGCTTGTGGCAAACCAGTACTTTATTGCGGAAAGTAAAAAAAAACCTTACAATAATTATATATTCATGCTCAATATGTAAACACTTTGGTGACGCACCACACATGTGACTGTGTAATTATAATTTATGATTTAACATTGAAAACTGTAGTAAAAAGAAAAAAAGCTATTAGGTACTATGATTGAAGTGTTCCTTATTTCACTAGCTTCACTTTCGTATAGAGTAAGTAATAGATGTGGTTTCCTCTATCTCTATATCTTTTGTTCTCCTTGCTTTGAGAGTACCTAGTTGAAAAGATGATTTTTCAGTTGCATGTGTTTGGTTAGTTGCTATTAAAAGTCGCTTGAGAAGAATTGTTGATCGAACTTGTAAGATGTTTGCCAAACGTATATACATCAAATTACAATTAATTTGTAATATCGTTTTTGTATTGTAAAACAGTTATAGTAGAGAATGTGTTTTGTACTCATTTGGACTTTCCCTCGAAAGTTATACTGTAACGAGATATTTTGCTGGTTAATAAATATACGAAATTTAGATGTATTTCATTTTGTTTCCGGTTTAGAACAACGGGTTAACTTGGCGAGGTTCGAACTGCGTCATCCTAGCGAAGATAAACATGTTTACTTCTTTAGATACTCCAGGTAGGTAATAATTAATATTTTCCACATTTACGTTGTGGAAGTCCATAAGAAATTATATTACAATAATAACAAGGCGTTCCACTCAAACATCTTAACACTGTGTTCCATAATCATTACTATCATATCATTATTATATAATAACAACACTTAGCATCGAAACGCTTTGGGTTGTTTTGAAGATTTCATTGGAATTTATTATTATTTATAAGTTTAGGTAGATCATTATCATTGACCTACATTCTTTAGTGAAGCTTTTATAAAGAAAGCTATAAAGGATTAGACTAGAGCATTCTACAACACTAAACCATTTTCCTTGCATAGGTAGAAAGCTTAGGAACCGTAGTCGTGCAGTAATTTTATTCTAAAACCGTTGAATAGTGTTCGTTTCGGAAGCTTCACTTATGCGTATTGCATAAACACAATATTTGGGCAGTTCTCGTCATGTAAAGAACGTAAATAGGCAGTTGTCTACTAATTCATGAATGCTGTCATTATACGCTCCTAAATTAACTTTTCGTTGGTATGTAATCAACTCTTTTTTATTTAAAGTGCAATGAGCTGGTAACAGTCATTTAGAAAGCTAGAATGTTATAATGTATTAAGCTTTAAGACTCAGTGTTAAAATTTAGTATAGTAAAACTCTTCTTTTGTTGGCTATGAAAATTTTATTTAAATACGAAGCGGAGAGTCCATTATGGAAAAATCAAGTACCACACATAACTTTACAATTTACATTCACACGAAAAGTTAGGGCTTAATTTTTTTGTATTTTCCAAGCGGTATACGAACTGTAATGAAGAACAAGGATTTCAAATTAAAAATTCGTGTAATAAAATTACGAAAAGTTCAGTATTATCTTACTACAAGCGTTAACGAGGAACAATGCAAGAAATTTACGCTGTTACTGACATCATTTTACTGTTATCACCGGTAGCAGTATGGTCATCAATATATGGCACATCCATCAAATCCTGTGACATCTTCATAATGACAGCATTACGAACCGCACCTGATATGTCATACTCAAGTTGTGAATTGTCGTATCGAAAGTTGACTGAATTTAAATGAGCGTTATAGAATATATAAAAGGCGAAAGGAAAAAATATGTAATTAGAAATGACAAGCAAAGTACAATTTTATTAAAAACATATTAGTCTGATTTAAGTCAATCAAAACGAAAATAGAAATTTGAATCAAGATAAAATCTCCGACGCTGCAGAAATACGCGGCAATGGCACGCTATCCCAATCCAGCCCCACTAACTCAATGAAGTATGCCAAAGACAAAGTAGATGAGACGGGCGGATGCAAATAGATGTCGGTTCTATTTGAATTTCAAAATGATTGAATCACGTATTTGCCGAGATAGTGCCTTAAGGTAATTTATAGCGAGAGAAAAACAAAACAATTCACCAAAATTTGTAATAACGCTATTACGGGTATTTTGTATAATAGATGAAATTATTACCTGCCTACGCTATTTTCGAAGAGCGGGTAATTTATTTTTTAAGATAAAGCGTCTACAACCGCCCCAGTAATTTTCCACGTAATAAATTGTAATAAATAATGATGGAATTTTCGTACTTTTATTCCCATAGCTCTGATCTGTCATTCTGTAGGTACGGTAACCCAACAAGACACAACACGAAACTTCCATTTCATTGGATCAGTTTGAATATATTTTTGTAGCATGTGATCGTAGAACAACAAAGATCAGGGTAAGGTTTCTTTACCATAATAGGTACTACTTGGTACCTAAAAAATAGAAATTCTAAGTAAAGAAAGAGAACGTTATTAGATATTAGAAAAACTTAAAATTCTTAAGGATGTAGTATCTGGAACAAATTCGTTAAGGAATAGCCCAATTTAGTTAGTTCCAAATTAGTGAAATTACTTGTACTTACTTTACTATTACAATTAATTATGGAGTTCCACAAATAAGTTTAGAGAAAATTAATACAAAAGCAGCGATATTAATTATCTAAATAGTATTATGCAACAAAAAGACCAGACACTGTTAACGCAATTAAAGAACAAATTAACTGTTTAAAAGTTAAAATGTTAATAATTGTTTGTACAACTAGAGCAGAAAATTAGCTTTTTTCAACTAGAGCTCCAAATGAGCGAGAGTTTCTTTCCTTCTTCTAGTGTTTTACACAAAATTTTCTAAAACTGCATATAATTAAAAAATATCCATGAAAGCATTTTAAATGATGACAGTTTACCGAATTCATTTGTTTTTCTGCAATAGATGGTGTTGGCAATACTTTCATCTCTAGAGAGGAAAATGTAACTTTCTTCACTCATTTTATTAAAGGAAATACTATTTTCCAAGGTAGTTTTAAAAAAGTATATTATCTCAACTATTTTTCTAGAAAGCCTTATTGAATTGTGAATAGTAGATAATAAATAACAATAATAATGTTAATAAATTAAATTTTTTGTATTAGTGGTTACCACTATGTAGTTAACGCTTAGAAGAATATTACCAGTTATTCCAATAGGAGTAAGTATCCTAAACAGTCTAAATACATATTTGTTACGTTTCGCTGAAACAAGAGTCAGCTTCTTCAGACGACGGAGTAAAATTTGTTGTTTAAATGAAAATTTCTAAAAATAATTACCATAATTAATTACAATATATGAGTAATAAATGTAACGTTAAGAAAAGAAATGCATAAAATTAATTAGGTAGAGGTACACTATAAAAGAATTTTTTCAGAAAACATGTGAATAGACTTTTGAGGTTAATTTTCTTGTCCAATAAATATTAATAGTTGTAGGTAGTTGTACAATGCTCCTAAGGTGCATTTCCATTAAAAAGTTTACAAGGTGTTTTTATTTGTCAAAAAAACTTGGTAGAGGTAATGCACTTTCTCGTGTCCCTTGCCTTTGAAGAAAGCTGCGTGAAGGCGACTATTTACGAGGGAGAGGGATATTGTAAGTGAAATTTTAAAAGATAAAACAGTTAACAAACTACAAGACACATTTGCGACTACTACGACGGTATGACTCATAGGTCACGAAAAGTGCATTACCTAGTTTATCATATGATTTTATATTTTATAAATCAGTTTTGTAAAGGATAAACACCAATAATTGACAGGAAGCGTGTGGTTGCAAATGGGTCATGCGTATGTGTGTTTCAACAATGTAATGAAGTGAGTCACAAATGTACAGGGTACAGGAAAACAAATTAAATTGATGTATTGAGTAATAAAATTTCATAATTTATTTATTGAATTGTGAAAGATTGTGCTAAGATTTTCTATGTCCCTGCGATAATTAATGGCATTTTTTATGCTGAATTTCGAGCATTTCAAGGATGAGTCTCCTATGTAAAGAATTTTCTATTTGTAATATTTTGGGATTATGAAATTGAAGTTATGGAAATGTGTAATGGCATGTTCAGTAAGAGCAGTTTTTAGGTTTAGAGGGTTCGCTATAGATTTTTCTATGAGTTTTTATGTTGATTAATGAGGTTATTTAAGTTTTGCTTGGTTTGGCCTATGTAGCAACAATCAATATAATATTAGATTGGAGCAAGATAGAAGGTTGGTTTTGTCTTTTAGATTTGAGAAACATTTTATTAATAGTATTTGAATTTTTAAAGGCTGATATAGTTGGTGTTCATGAGGGCTTCTTTCCATTTTTCAGAAGCGGGGGATGTAAGGACGGTGCTGTAGTGTCTTCACATTGAAAGAAGGTTCGAAATTCTTGGTTGAAGATTTATAGATGCATTATGGTCATTTGTTTGTAATGCAGAATTGCAGTATTTAAGTCTTTTTTACGACAACGCTTTATGATGGGTAATGATAGGTAATCGTTATTATTTATTTTGAAATTACTTTATTTAAAAATGTACCGGCATTGCCGTTTAAATAAAGAAATAGGTACATACTTACATACATACAAAGTTGCTGATATTCAGCTTCTTTAACTTTTTACATTTCTCATAACACGACTGACAATTCGAAGCTAAATACTAACAGCAAAATTTAATTTCTATAATGCTACTGCCAAATTACTTCTATTCAAATTCATTACAAAGTTTCCACTAATTTAGATGCCTCCTGTATTATTAATGACACATAAAAGGACATTTTAATTGGCGTGCATCCATTTAATGAGAGCGTTACGCTTTTCAACATAAAAAATTATTTGCTTAGGAAGATGAGCAGCTGAATGAACTTGCTATACAAAAACTGTTTGTCTTTCTCCAGGAATGTTGATTTTCGAAGGGAACTGTTGAACATTTTATTATTTAGCTTGAAATAACTTCATTTCAAAAGCTCACCGGAACTGTACGCTTAAAAACGAATGGACTGCCGTAATGACCGTAGGCTGTATTTAACGATATAGTCAATACAATCATTTTTTAAAATCGGAAAGGATGTGGTACATTATTTTGCGCTTAAGTCAAGTTTGTACTTGTACCCTTTAAGTGCTGCCTTGGGAATAAACTAAGCGAAATGTTTATAACGCTTCGTAATTTTCACCTATAGGACGTTAGTTCAATAACGTTGACTTAAAGTATTACAGTTTGCCGAATGCCTTAAAACTTGCAGATCCTTTTGTAAACCCTATAATGGATTTCATGTTATAAGGTAAATGGGGTGAAAGTGTAGAAGGGTCATTATCAGTTTAAAAGAAGTTATTGATGTATTGTGTTCATTTGTGCCACAGCTAAAAAGCTGGTTTTTGATTCCACGTCCATATAATTAATATATGTGTAATGAAAATTGTATCCTATTGAATCGTGGAATGAATTCCTTCCACTTTTACAAACAGCTCCAATTCAATTTTTACACATACCAATATTGTAGAAAACACAGAAGATCGAATTAAAACAAGTGTTAACAAATTCTCCTCATCAATCGTTCGTATGCTTCCTCTATAGAAATTCTCACACACCGTTTTATCATAGAGACAAGCAACAACACAGCAAGGTCTTTAAATTAATCCTCTACAAATGGTCGTAGTCGATATTGGGTTTCTACGTTTTTTAAGTCGATCTATGATTTATTTTTTATCAAGTGCATTTCGTAAACGATTCTCTAGAATAAGAAGAACCACTGCTGTTCACAGCATCTGTGGTGAACTCGTGAGTGATAATGGATAATTGCATTACGTTGTTTTTATTTTCTTTTGCTTTTTCATTTGTAAAAGTACAAAACAACGCAAAATGGTCATGAGAAAATGTAGTACTTATTCAATAGGTTCAAGAAAACTTGGTAAACTTTTTGTTCACGGTACCTAACGAAACCTTAAAGTAAATAGCTGGTGATAGAACAGTAGTTTGTTTTGAAGTTCTGCTAAGCAATTTTCGCAAGAAATTGAATGACCTTAGTTGACTGCACAAACAAACAGTAGATACCTCAAAAACTGGAAGAGATAGGTATAGGGAACCATGGTACCGTTCGAAAGAGAATAAAATTGTGCATCAGACTACGACGAAATATACAGGGTGTTCCATTTGAAAAAACCTACTTATGATGATTTGAAGTTAACTAAACTCGCCATTAAATTTCCACCACCCTGTATGCAATTAAGCCACTTTGAAGGTATGGATGGGAAGCTTGTATGAATATAGTTCTTTAATCTTTCTTGCTGTAGAATTCACATGTTTTTAAGCTAGATAGCGTTTATTTTAATTTTTATTAAAAAAATTAAATATCTCGGAAACGGTTAATTTTAGGAATAAGATAAGAAAACTTGATGAAAGTCCACATAAAATTTTACGTCGAATCCAAAATGGGAATAATAGATATATAGGGTGTTTACATTTAAAATAACAAAGTTGGTGTCAATTCCGGAAAAAACCGGAAGAGTTATGTAGACGCCATTACTTTACTTGAGGAGGCCATGCCCGAAAACCCCATTACCCAAACTTTCAAAATTCAAATCATAGAAGTTTCTGAAATATTCTAATGCGTCGTCACCGTGAGACACCCTGTATATAACTGATGATAATTATAAATAAAGAAGATTGGCAACATTTCTATATCCCTTCTACGAATAGAATTCAATATATTGTTGCATAACCTAAATAACTACACCATTAATAATGTTGCATTAATGTCAAAATTTCATTTACGTCTGATTTTTGCCTGTTAATAGTTATTCGGAACTCCTTCCTGACAGTGTGGGTTTTAGAATCAGACGTCGAACAAATTAATAAGCATCTAACCGATTTCAACATAGATGTAATCAAGTTTCGGGATCAAAGCGATGGCGCACGATTACTGTTTTGGTTTCAATTTATTATACCTATAGGCACAGATGGAGCTTACGCTTATACTTCATAATCTGAGGCACGAAATGAGTTATAATGGAGTGAGGAAAGTAAAGGGGCGAGGGAGGGGATGTTGAGAAACAGGAAATGTCTAGAAGTAGGAATAATATCATAGTAGGGGGTGGTAGATCCAAAAAGGAACTGGGCAAAAGAAGAGGAGTTAATCGCGGGTAAGGGGGCTCAAAGGTGCGAGTATTTTCATTGAACTAGATGAAAGAGGTGGGAAGGGATCGGATAGAGGAGTTACAGATGGCGAAAGGGGAGAAGCGATAGGGTGCATTGAAGGAGGTAAAAAGTGAATAGGGTAGGAATAAAAAAGAAGTGGGAGATAAGGGGGAGTTTAAGGGGGTTAACTGTGGTAATGTGATAGAATGCTCACAAAATGCTTATTGCTACCCATTTTTTTTGTTAAAATGGAACGGGATACATCACACACAAATAAGATTATATTCAGAGTCGAAATCAGTACATATTTCATGTATGGTTGTGGTAGTAATAAAGTAAATTGGGAGAAAACAATAATTGTAGGATATGAAAAGGAAGACTTTATTTAAGTACAACTATAGGTATGGTTATTATAAAGTTATTACGATCATCCAAAATACATTAATATTGGTTTATTACACAAGATCGCAAAATGTACCTTAAATTCTTCCGAGAGATATCACTACCTAACTAACGCAAAACGGTCCCATTTAGCACCGTTTATTGGCGTTAGCTTGGCGGAATTTGGCCTAATATAGAGAGATTGGGGCAATATTGTCGGACTGCAGCAGCCAATATTGGGTGAATATATTTTTGTAATATTATACAAATATTGGAAATACAATATTGTGAATATAAGAACAATATTTGCAATATTTAGTAAATATTGCTATATGTAAATTCAAATATTGTACACACCATAATGTACCAATATTGCGTGTACAATATTACTAAATATTGAAAATCTATATTTAAGCTGTATAACACACATATTTGTAATATTTAGTAAATATTGCTATTTAATGTAAATTAAATATTGTACACACAATAATATTGCGTAAAATGTAAATGTAAATTATAATGGGGAATGGGACCTAAGTCCACTCGTACGAAGGCCTCATTCGGGGCCTTTGTACTACCCCCTGGCGGACACACCGAGCCGCAGAATGAACCGGCCACCCATCCAAGTACTGACCAGAGCGCGAGTTGCTTAACTGTCAATACCTGCATGGATTGTGACTGTACATTCTGCCGTACTGCCGGCAATAATATTGCGTGTTCAATATTACTACATATTAAAAATCGATATTTAAGCAATATAACATAAATATTTACAATAGTAAATATTACTATACAATATAAAGTCAATATTTATTTATCAATAATATAACAATACTGTGTTTTCAATATTACTGGATATTGAAAATGATATATTTAGGCACAAGAAAAAATATTCACAAATAATAACGCTATGATATTTTCTCAAAATCCGCCGAATGTTAGTTTCGCCGATTTAGAGATATCAAAATAATCAAAATATAATATGCACCCCTTCCTTCATATATTATAGTGTTTTAACTTTAAATTCCAAAATTATAGAACTTTCCGGAGCTGAATGGTATAATGGCTGACCTTCTAACCGATGGTTCGAGTCCTACTTGAAGCAAAAGCTTTTTTTCAGCATCACCGATCTGCTCCGAGTCTGCACGAAGTGAATGGGGTTTCTAAGGAAGAGCCACCGAACCACATGGAGCCCTGCAAGTGCTGCGCAATGGGAAATGGTCCCTCGAGCAGTTAGGGCTCTGTAATAGGCCAGGTCACCCCACTCCCTTTCATACTATTTTGGGACACATTACACGACAATAATGGCCAATATTGTATAATATATTTTCCCCAATATTGAAAGAATATCGTTTGGTAATATTTAGCCAATATGTAAAATTGTTCACATTTCAATGTTGGGTCAATACATTGAACTGTATAATATGCTACCATACAGTTCAATGGGTCAATATTGTATATTCATATTCTACCAAATATATTTACAATGAAAATGCCAAAATTACACCAATATTAAATGCTACAATGGGTTACTATGAAGGTTGTTCCAGAACCACGATTGCGATAAATTTGTGGATAAGCCCTAAATTAATTATTTCTTTGTTTTTTGATTTTGGATAAAATCTGTATTATTTGTAAAACATTTAAGTTTTCTAATGACTTATCGACCAAGCTTTAAATTTTTGACATATTTAGCCTTTAAAGATTAAAAGATTAATGTGAAATTGAATTTACTAATAAAAATTAAACAGTTTGTATCAAATAGACTCTAATTCAAAGTACATTTTCAGAAAATGTCATAAACCGTTTCAAATTTACGAAATTGCAAACACAATATTACAAAACACGGTTTTATGATGTTTTACACTAGCCCCTAGAAAAATGTGGCTTTTAAAGAAATTTTACTAGCGAACCTCTTAATGAGTATCAATGGGTCTAAAGAACGCATTATGCACGGATGTACCTCATGGAGAGCTGAATGTAAAATAAGTATAATTATATTGACTATCTTATGATATAATGCCAACACCAATATAAATGTCCAAATAAGCCAATAAATTATGGAAGATCCGAATACTATCGTGTTACAAATCGAAAATCAAATTTATCACCAATTTCAGTCACTCTTATTGCTAGAAAAATATAGTAATCGAGAAGTATAGTTGTTGGTGCATGTAGGAATTTATATGAGGACCACTTCAAAGTGAATAAAACGAATATTCTAATCTTGTCATTAACGTGAAAGACCGAAATACCATTATTTTCAATGTTCAATAAAATCCATAGTCTAGAATTAAATTATAAAACATATTGGAAGGTTTAAATTTTTACCAAGAAAAGATGAATGTGATTATTATCTACACAGGTTGCAAGTTTAAAAATCATCACAAAATCGGTATTCCGCATTCTAAAGAACTCCTAGTTTGTTATGGCCATGAGGTGAAAGGAGATAATGCTGAATGTGAATTGAATACTTTTAACGGCGGAAACGGCGCAGTAAAAATGATCATAGGAAAAGAATTTCAAATCTCTTATGTTTTATATGTTTTTCGAACAGGACTATCTAAAATTTGTGTGACAATAACAAAATAATAGAGAAAATAATACATTTCATGTAGTATGTTAGAATGAAATTCCTTTATTTACATAAGCAAAAGAAAACAAGAAAAAGTAAGGTAGTTCCCAATAGCAATCAATATACCTATACAAGGCTTTAACACAAGCATCTAAGATGTAATGCAAGTTTGTAAATTTTAAGTGGTTACAATAGGACGTTATATTCAGATTAAAGGTAAGCGTAGAAAAACAAGGTACCCAATGTAATCACACAAATAATCTAAATATGATCTTATTTCCAACCAATTGGCAATCTTTGGCACGAAATTAAAAAAGTTGCAATGTTATACATGAATTTATAGATCTTGATTTTATTCCTGAAAAAAAAACGGAAACGGAACGAAGTGCTTTTCAATATGACCACAAATGTGCATTACAGAGTAAATGGAAGAGAAGCAACGTATAGAAAAGCTTCCGTGTTGTGACGGAAATTACATTACACACTTGTACACTTTATACGTACCTATAGAAGATCGAAAAGTAATTTACATGCAGTCGCTTGCATTATAGTTCGTTTCTTATGAATAAAATTCCTAATTATATAATTGAAATTTAGTCTATTAATTTAATAATATGATCACTAAGTTGTAATTAGTCAGAGCGAGTTTATGTGCGTATATAGATAGGGATATGCAAAATTCAACCTAGCCACCCCACACTGTACGGTCCTATGTAAATTTCATTTCCCAGTAATCCACTCGCCGAGATTGGTCTCGATTGATGGACGCAAATTGGAAAGTAGAAAGGGGTTGTGTTGCAGGCAACACGGCGTTGCCAGTCGGGTATAATCTCCTGAACATCCCACCTGCCGTGTTTACTAGACCACCTCATATCGTTTTACCCTTATCTACTTTATGTTATGTAATTGTTTTTGGTATACTACAGATTTATGGGACATCATTAAAAACAATTTTATCTGTAACTGAATGTTACTAATTAACCTCTCTCCTTTTAAGTTGCGATACTGTAATTATACGAATGATGCGTTCATAATAGCGAATAACTCATTTTGAGTAACGTTTATAAGCAAGTAATGAAAGTTACAATTAAATTTATTAAATTGTAATTTGTAAATGACTAACTTCAATGAATAATAAGAGCAAACGTATGTCATCTTGATCAATTCTAAAATAATAGGCGCGACACATAGGTAATACTAATAAGGCAACGTAAGAGACAATAAAAATGGTTCTTTAAACAAATAATGGTTGCACAAATTCATTTCCGTATTGGTTAATGGAGTTTAAATAGGCCACGTTGAATTTCAGTTTGCCGTTCAGATATGCCGGAAAATTCTTTCAATTATGAATAATTTCTTGGAGAAAAGCAAAATAGTGGTCGAAAAATACTATTCCATCTTATTTGTATGGAATAAGGGCGGTGACAAAATGAATAAAAATAAAGGAAAATCTTGCACAAGTGGCGTGTGCTCATTGATTATTCTTCTCAAGCAAGCTGAACAGTGGAAATTGACCAATACCATTTTTAAAAATAGAATAGAACAATTTGTAAGTAAGCAAACAACAAGTAAAAATGATCAAGTGACAAAGTGACATAAAAAGCAAAAAATGAGATACCTAAAATACTCTCTGTGATCATCACCTTTACGTAAGCTAACTATAGCAGTTTCGCTTATGCGAGAGACTGATGCATTCGTAATGTAACAATTTCACTGGGAATGTACTGAAAGATAAGGTAATAGCCTAATAGGTATAATGTTTCTGCAGAATTATAGTTTACTTGCGTTATTCGCACTAGAATATTGTTAAGAACTAAAAAAATCTCCAAGAAGCTGTGTATAAAATGTATTAAACGAAATTACTTTCCGTGTAAAATATACAATTCCCGTGTCAATGCCTTGTTCCGCACGCTAAAGATCCCTCCTTGAGAGTGGAATTCCCTCAGTCAGGCAACATTCTAGTAAAGGTAGTGCTAATAACCAAAGCAGTTGATGTAGACGTACCTGCTCTTCGTAGATCTCGGAATAAATAAATAAATCTATTGAAGATATAAAACATAATATCCAGATACTATAATCTAAAAAAGGAGAGTAATCACCAAAAATAACAATTCCTTATAGAGCGAGAGCTGGCTGGTCTATTGAGTAACAGCATGAAATGATCTATAAAAGCTAGTGCAGACCATCCATAAAATCTCTTGCTGCCTGGGCGGAACTTGTTTACATCGATTCGGTTTTCAGAGTAATCCCTAAGTTCAAATTTTCAAAAACCCATCAATAAAACTTTCCCAGAAATGTCTAACTAAAGCTCCCAAAAAAACACCCTGTATACTATTACTAAATATTTTATATTATAAAATTATTTTGTCGAAATCATTATAATTGTTTATTGGACTATTCTTTGTTTATCCCTAAATACTTCTATATTATTAGTGGTATTATAAGACTTTGAGAAAGAAAAAGTTTTCTGCCAAGGCATTAGCACAAGATTTAACAAGGCAGAAATGTTTTTTTATAGAATTATATTCAAACTTTAATTTGGTTATAGTTTGAAGCTGTTACTCGATAGGTACAGCAACGTGCCAAAAAAAAATTAAAAAAAGGTTCTTGCCAAGATATTAGCACAAGATTTAACAAACCAGAAAATGTAAAAGCTACATTTTAAGAGTAATTTGAAGCTGTTACTCGATGGGTACAGTTCGTATCCAAAAAAATATTCAGGAGAGCGGACATGGCGAATTTCTGCACAAGTTCCGCCCAGACAGCAAAAGATTTAATGGATGGTCTGTATAAAGACTAACTTTTAAAGATCATTTCATGCTGTTACTTGATAGGCCAGCTTTTTTGCAGCCGGCTCTTGGACTACTACACTCAGTTGAGATCTCCTCTAAGAAATAACTGATATGCGAGAGTAAATATTTTTTTTAAATTACGCTTAGTAATGCTATTTGCTTCTTGAATAAATCTAGGTGATCCTTGTATTATAAAAGTAAATATCATAGGTTTTTTTGAAATTTATGTAGTACTACAGAAAATGAACAAGCTAGACCATGTTAATACCCTCAAGTGAAAAACTTCCTGACAATTATCTCTCAGACCAAGACTCATAATTATGCTAATAACATGCTTCTAAAGTTTAAATATCCTGCCCGAATAAAGATACTCCCCAATATTGAATTCCATATTTTCGTAATGATTTGACGTTCGCATAATAGTGCATTTAGTGAAACGAAATCTCTTAAAGTCCTCTTATATGGATGTCAAACTTTAGATGTAGAGTGCTATCAAACAACACACTCAAGAAATTAGCATATTGTTGTTCTGAAAGGAAGATTTGATAGGTAGGATTCCATCATTTTAAATTTCGGCACACTTGACAATGAGTTCGACTTAGATCATGCATCAACCTGTAGAAATTGATTAAATCACATGATTTATTGTGGCTAAATTATGGTAACATTTATCTCAAATTATCACAAGGAAAAAAGATTAAAATTATATAACGTAACACGATTCGCTACTATATTTTCACTGAATCTTAAGTGGTAATGACTTCGTGTAAAAGTTAATTTGTTATAAAAATAAAATTATGTTTGTATCAATATCGACAAACGGCAACCAATAAAAATCAACTGTTGAGACCTGTGTGGACATACGGCCTACAACTTTAAGGTTCTGCAGCTAACTCCACAGTCTATATAATCAGACGATTTCAGGCGAAAGTGCTAAGAATAATGATTAACGCGCCCTGGACTTAATTACAAAAGTGAGCGCCACCTATCGCGATAAAGTCAGTGCGCATCCAAACGAATTAGTGAGTAATTTAAAAAACAATAATGGAGAAGTGCGGAGGTTAAAAAGATTTAAATCCTCAGACCTACCCAAGAGACTTGAATAGGTTAATCGTGAAGACTTTTATATCTATAACAATATTATTATTGTGAACTTAGTTTTAGGTTACTATTGTAATAAATAGCAAAGACTATTCTTCCCCCTTGGACAGCTCACCACAAGCGGATACTTTGATTTCAAATTTTCAGTTGACTACAATCGTCCAAGATAATTTAGAAAGTGTCAATACATTGTGCTATTCATTTGACCAACAAATTTGGTCGTTTGTCAGTTCGCGCTTTTTTTTGTTTTTCTGTAGGTGTTATGGAAACTCAATAATAAGGATATTTACTGCGTTACCAAGGAAGCAGCACCTACTTACCTACCTACAAGCTCTACTCAGCAAACAAGATAGTTGGAGAGGGGATACCGGCGCTAGAGTAGCTTTTAAGGTACAATCCGGAAAAAAATATTTGTGCGCTTAATTTAAATGTGTATTGTTGGATACACATAAATGTATTGTATACTATGAGAAGTCATCAGAAAGACTGATTTTAACAAACAAGAGTAACACAATAAAGGGAATTAGTAATAAAACGCACGCGGAAAATGTCAGCTGTAAACTGTAATAATTTACTTTCAGCTTGCTGTGAATGTACACCTTAGAAGTCTCAAATATGATTGGACAAATAATTTGCCGCGTCAAAAATTTCAAATACATTATTTTAGTTGACATATTTTCCGACTATCTTGTTTGCTGAGTAGAGCTTGTATGTTTACTATTTGCTGTGGGTTAAAAATAGACATACTGTGGAATTCTTAGTAAGGGCAGTGAAAGTTAGGACGTCTTTTTGAGTTTGAAACATACCTTCAACAAACGATCGATGCTACTGAACCCTACCGGATACATCAAAAAGTACACTTTTAGTGGTGTACATTATGTAGCAGTCTATGGGCACAGAAGACATAATACAGAAGCGACACTCGTTTGATGTTCGTTTGACAAATCCTGGTGACCTTCGCCATTTTGTTGTTAGTTTCTTTACGTGGGAAATTTAAAAACACTTTAGTTTTCAGCATTAATCTACTTCTGTGAATGGCAACGATATTTCACAAATGTTAACTTAATTTTTAATACATTTGCGAAATATCTTTGCCATCCAGAGAAGTAGATTAATGCTGAAAACTAAAGTGTTTTTAAATTTCCCACGTAAAGAAACTAACAACAAAATGGCGAAGGTCACCAGATTTGTCAAACGAACATCAAACGAGTGTCGCTTCTGTATTATGTCTTCTGTGCTATGGGGGAAGGATAGTGTTTGTTAATAGCCAAGAAAAGCTAGCTACTCTAAGAATACTGTAAAGGGAAATTGCTATTGTAGGCAAGATCACTCAAGTCATTTAGCTAATCATACTAATTACTAATTGCCTCCTTCAATTGGCAGATTGTAAATAAATAGTTAAAACATGTTTGTACAAACATTCCACAGACATCAAATTTTTAAAGAATTATTCGACATTATTTTAATCATTGATATAATGATGTCAAATACCTACGTACTTTTTGTAATGGAAAAAACATAAAAAAAGTAGAAACTATTCCAATAAAGATAATTCAGTTTCACCTAAAATATTTCGAGCAAAACACATAATTTTGAAAATAGGTGACGTGGAAATGGGAAGCTAAGAGAATAAATCAAACGAGACTTGTTTATTGTAAATCAATCACGTGAATTGTGACTAGTTGTTCAATCTTCGTGTTTTACTAATAAAACGAATAGCGAATAAGTATTCAATTTTTATTTACGTATGTAAAAAGGGTAATAAAATAATTCCAAATACCGTTGTAGAAATCTAAACGACGAATTAACAACACGAAAACATCAACCACAATTGGTTCGGGCGCCAAGAATCTTGCAAACTGTGCAGACTTTCAGGAACTAAGGTATATTAGGTGATACAGACTTAAACTTTCTTTGGTAAAGTCATCAGATAAACAGAGACTGCTAAAATCATCGTTTTACGACGAAATCCGCTAGAAGTCTTTTCCAGGGCAGAGTTTCTGAATTCGGATGAACGATGATTACAAAGGTAACTTATTGCTATTGACTTCGTACGATTGGATTGGATGTTTCAAGTTGACCTACATCTATAATATATGTTTTGTAGCTTTAGAATGCCCCGCGATAGAAAATGAATTGCTTTTTAAGCTTAAGTACGATATAGATATTTTAGGATATTTAAATTGACAAATTGGATGCGTCCATTATGTGTGTTTAATAAACAGTACGTTAGATTAAAAGGCAGCAATACATTCTGTTTACACACATCAAATTAGAAATGGCGAATGGAATGCACTTTTCATAATTAAAAACGGCGGTCTCGCTAGGTGAATATCCAAGTTACGTCTACGGTTCTAATTAGATACAATACTTCTTCAAATAAGAAAACTAAAGAAAGGAATGTTTTAAACATACAGAAACAAAGAAATTTATAACCCCGTTAGCTACTTTATACAACCACATTAAATAAAACTTATTTCAATAGTGCTTTAGATGTTTTCAATTGAAAGGAATAGTAACCATCAAGGCATATGCTTACGTGGTATACTACAAAATGCACTGAAGGAACCCATACTTTGGCGGACGGCCAGCAATAGTCATTACACACTGAAAAGGTTACCACAGATCCGTAGCCACGAATTATCACATTCAACGGCTTCCTAAACTAAATCACAATCTTTTTTTTTAAATAAGTCGTTAAGAATCTCAAATTTACCGTTCGCAGATACGTCTTTTTCTTATACCCTTCTCAATTTCCGCACACTTTATCGAATAGTAATTGACTGGCACTCCTGAAAAGAAATCCACTGTTACATTCAGTGAAGATAAAAACTTTAAGAACTATTTCGAAAGAGCTTTGAATTCTAGCGGAGATAGAGCATGTATATTCGAAATCTTGACACTATAATGTACGAAGCTAGAGTTTTTTTTATATTAGTTTCGGAAAAATTAATGAAAGTATTGCCGTAAAAGGGCTTAATAATTCAGAGCACGAACTTATCTTAACAGCTCATATTGGCGGCATAAAGCTGTAGCCATCCTAATCTTCCAGATCAATGAGAACTAACGGGCACTTGTTGAACGATTAGAATTGTTGCGCCACATCGACAAAAATTGCTCAGTTTCTTTTTCCAGCTGATCTGCAATTAACTTTATCAGTATTTACTTCATAGACTATTACACCTAATACTATAATTCGTAATAACCAGTCAATCTCACTAAATATTTATTGAAAATTACGTAATCTTCACAAGTCGGTATTGCAATTAGAGACCAAAGAAACATGGAATGGGAGGTTAACAGTTATGAAAAATGTTTTAATTGAAGAGAATATGGAAAGTGTGAACTTTTCTCAAAAATAATGAAATTGAAATTTCAATCGACGTTCGACGTCTTACTTGAAGTAGTACATGTAAGGTCAACATGAGGGTTTGTATTTTTTAGTCAAGTTTGTTCTATTTTCATACGGCTGACTAATCTAATTTGCTCCATTCTACTTTTTCAATTAATTATTTTTGGGGTGCACCCTCTCTTATTTTCTCAGTAACGATTAATGAATTTATTCATCTCCCTAATATTTATGAACATTTGAATTGAATTAAATTAACATTATTCATAACGGTTCTTTATTTGCCATTCTTCTAGATCAAGGTCTCAATTATAGTTTTTTCATCAAAGTTTCATTTGATGACAATTCTCAGTATCTGAACTGCATTATTGGTACCACATCATTTGGTTCCGAAAGATTTCTTGCTAAGTTCTGTGTGCAGGAATCTGCTAGGTAGAATAGTTCCTGATGTACGAGGGTTATCCGGAAAATAAGGTCTCAAATTCAACCGATGTTTATAACAACCACGAATATGAATTTAAAGATCTGGATAAACCATAACATTTTTATGAATTTTAGAGCAGCATGAAATAGAAAACTCAGTAGCTTCATATTTGACGGTAAGAAATATATTACCATTCTTTTCCATAGCATTATTGTGGAACACGTTCAGAATTTTCTAACATGTCACGCACGTAAATTGCTACGCGCGCTGTTGCAAATTTCTTATCGACACAATTACTAAAATGTGCCTATAGAGCCATCAGAAACATTTAAAGTACCTATATTAATAGCGTAAAAAATTGCGAAACATTTCGTATACATCCGATCCTAAATAGTTGCGTAAGATTCAATGAAACAATTGGGAAACAACTTTCACGAATATCATGAAACTAATTGTCAAAAGCGGTCAAAAGGTCTTAAGTCTTTCCAGTCTTTTCTACTTTGAGAGCGTTGATGTTAACGCCAGGTTCTTTATACATCTTCGTAATAAAAAAAATATGGCCACCATTACTTTTCCTACTGAAGGTTGAAACCGAAATTCTTTTGGCTTCGGAGTTTTTGGATGCTTCCACCCCATACCCTGACGTTTTCATCTGGTGCGGTAACACGTGCATGTCTAGGACGGGCCAAATGGAGTGGATTATTTTCCTTGTCGAAAGTGTTTGCGCTACTCAACCACACTGCCGTATGAGAATAATTGTAGCCGTGTAATTTGCCTTGTTGGACAACCCTCAGTGGCAAAAAACTGGACAATAGTACGCAGGATATTTTTGGATCAAAGAAAAACCAAATTCGAATAATTTCGACGAATGTGTGATTAGCACTTACACAAACTTACATTTTTATTTAAAGTAATAAATAATATTACAGATTCCCCACAACTGTTCAGTAGTTTAGCCTTTCGTGTTGCCATACTGGTAGACATTGTGATACATTTTATATCCCCAAAGTCGTGCCAATTTATTTTTAAGACCCCAATTAATTTAATGTGCTCTCATTATAGCATTATCTCTAAGTTGGTAGAATACGTAGCCACCCTTTGAATGTTATTATGGAGTATGCTAAAGATGTATTTGAATCCGATCAGTTTACGTCATTATATTCATTACAATCATTGAAATGAAAGAGGGACATATTTCTATTGGTTTAATTATGTAAATATTTCAGAATTAATACTTCGGCACAAGTGTAAACTACAAACAATTATTATTCATGAACGGGAATATTTATCTATTCTATGAACTATAATAATAGCAGTCCAATAACCATTTCTAAACGTTTTTACTCCAATTGAGTAATTTTCCGATTATGTCACCGTAAGTTCAATTGCAATCAAACCATTTCATCTTTAACATCCGGCTATTGCCATCTATCTCAAGTAATAATTAACAGTGAATACATAGTCAGGGTTACGATCAAAACCGTATCCTTCCGGTGGCTGAAACACATTTATCGCTTCGCCGCATAATAATACTGAATATTGCACAGTATCAAATAGCAAACGGGCTGGACAAATTTCAATAACATTTCGTTTACATTCACAATAACATTGAAAAATGGATTGGAAACGAACATTCGTTTAAAATGAAAGTTTTTCTATAATGTATGTTTACCTTAGGATTGTCAAATTCCGTTAGGAACACAGCTATGCTACAATATATCTATAAAATACATTGCAATGTCATGTTTGCACTTCTGTGGATAGTCGTGTGTGCTTTAAGGTTTTCACAGTGTATTCGGTCGTCCGCACAAGTGTACACTTAGATTCCAGTACGCTCAGTTGCATGATTGTTTGCTTTACGTGTTGGTTCGCACGACTTCTCTTTGAATTAACATATCTACCTGTAATGTAGTTTATTCAACCAGATAATTCAAACGTTTTCTTTTTATCTTGCGTAAAAGTTGATTACAGTAAATATTTAATCCGTAAATTTTAACAGACGTTAATTTAAAGTTACCCTTTAACTGTAGGTATATATGTTCGTGAAAAACAAAGATGACCTGTAGGTTCATCACAAATATTTTTTTAATACATAATTATGAAACCCGTTTGCTCCAAACTACTGGTTACTTTGTCGTATTAGGTGAGTTGTACCGAAAGAAGTATATTGTGAACACTTTCTGATCAAAGAACACTGCCGTAAGACGACGCAGTGAATACAGGTCAGTAGGCAACTAATCAGGAAAGCATATTATAAGCACGGATATACTCAAATCAACAATTTTCAATACACTCGAATAATATTTAAACAATATACCTACATAATTGGCTTTTGAATGTGTAGCTGCATATGTCTGTATAAAAATATGATTTGCTTCAGGGCGAGTTGACGAAGAAAAATTCATTACCAAATTCAACAGAATGCAGCATTACTTTCATTATGAAAAAGACGGGAAGCAGGTAGCAACATAATCAATTAATATTACTTACGGGTATCGTTGAAAATCTTTGAACAAGGAGCTATCTTATTAACGTTTTTTCCTGAAAAGTAACGTAATTAGAATACAACAATTTAGTCAATTCGACCTAAATGAACCTAAAAGATCAAACAGTTCGTTACAATTGGGTCACCTTTTACACTGTTTTTTTTGTATTGTTGTTAAAAATACGAATCGGAATTGGCATCCTAATATTTTTTCGAAAATTTGGTGGCAGTTGAAGAGATGACTCCTGCATCATTAGTACTCTCAACCAAAAATTAATGCTGTAAAACATTGCAAATGGAGGATAGTTCTAGGTAGACTTGTTAATGTGCAGTGCCATTGAATATTTATCATAGTTACCTTTATTCAACAACCTTCTAGTTAATTAAAGCGATTAAAAGTGCGCTCCTAAATTTAAAGACAATATTCCACCTATTTACATGATTCTTTTTTAAAAAACCGCGCGATGCGCTTTATTAAAATATTTTTGTCGCACTGATTATTCGCTCTTTGCACTCAGAGGGGACTATGGTTAAGGGGTGTTATGGGGTACGGATGTTTCGCCCCCCCCCCGCCGTTTTGCCCTGGCCGTTTCGCTCTAGGTGCCGTTTTACTCATGAACGTTTAGGCCCCTGTTATATAGTAAGTATGTATATTTTTGCATTAAGTAGGATTAGGACTAATAATAATATCAAGGAGCGACCAATTACCAATCAAATTGCACACGTAGGTGTATTGACCGATCATTATAGTTTCCAATTATTTCTAGGGAACGCTATTAAGCATCCTTAATCTGAAGCTATTAATATAGCTGCCTCTATTATTACTAATATTCCTTTTGTTAATGTTATTAATGTGATTAGTGCTACATTCTTATAGACATTGAATAACGAATCACTCAATGGTATAAACGACGTAGTGGATTCAAATGCTGATTGGTTTTATGTACGTTATTAATCGTGAATTGAGTGCACCGTATAAACGTTATTTGAGAAAAGATACATTTTTATCTATCGATGGGGTATTTAAGCCTTCTTGAAGGCAGGTATTAAACCGGATGGCTATAGCAATAGCAGGTACCACATGCTTTCTTAGAATGTACAAAATAAGTAAGAATTTGTCCAGATATATAGATGATCGAAATGATCTTCAAAATGATTAGTCGTTCGTTGTTATTCATTACGTGTGGTGCATTAAATAACAGTGACAACATGAGTTTCGTTGAAGAAGACAACTATATTTATGTTTTTCCCAATATTCGAGCGACAGAGAACACTCAATATGGATATGTGAAAACGTAATGAGTGCAAGGGTAGAGTTTGGACTATTGGCAATTCAATTAACGTTGAAAAGAGTATAACCGACAATACACATGCAGCGCAAACAGGGAGACCAGAGGCAATGCGTGTTTTATCAGAAATTAAAGAACGAGGTGAGAATAATCAAGAGAATCCATTGCAGATAATGGCAAACAGTTTTAGAAAATGTACATTCAAATGTGTCAACACTATACTACCCGGGAAAGATCACTGAGGAAATTATTTAGAGAAAAAGAAGAGATGAAGGCATGCTCCCAGCGCGCAGAGATTTGCCCCCCCCCCCCCCCCCCCCCCGGTAAGCCAATGTCCTCGATTATTATTTTCGTTATATTAATAGCTATTTCTTGCACTTTCTATTTGATTTTTCGTAAAGTGGTAAAAAATAGTCAAGTATGCAGTATTTTGAAAATTTATTTAACGAGCTTTAAAACGAGGTATCACTCATCCCTCTTCCCAACTAATTAATATTGAGGTTTTACACACATAGAGCAATTTCTTCTTTATGATTCTGAAACGAATTACTTCCGCAGAAAATTTTAAAATTTTCACCGCACGAAAATTTAAGATTGCTATCTACTAGCAAACACTTTGGTACATTCAGTACATCGCCAAGCCTTTTTGAGCAGCTATATACAGTACACGTTCGACAATTCGATACTGTGCTACCTGTTGTATATGCCCTAATTTCAAATAAGACGAAAGCACCGTACAAAAAGTTATTGGCAAGAGATTGAAGATCTTCAGCCAGGACTGCAGCCAAGGAGAGTTCTAATGGATTTTGAGCAGCCTGCAATATCAGCATTTCAAGACGAGTTTCTTGGGATAAGAGGTAGAAGGATGTTTTTTTAACTTGAATCAGAGTATTTACCGTCGTGTTCAAGAAGAGGTCTCCAGGTTAAAACCTTTACAATAATAAGAAGTGTATGACATATTGCTTGAAAAAGTGTAACATTTTAATCCAATTTTATATTTCATTCTTAGGTACGATATAATGAATTGCACGAATTCGCTGCATGGATTCGAAAAATTGCAGCACTCGCTTTTATCCCAGTCGAAAAGTAGCGGATCAATTTGTAGGACGTAGGAACAGAAGACAAAGTTATGGTAGGATCGATAATATGGATTATTTGCTCGCTATTGCCCATAATTTTGAATTTTAAAATATTTTGTAATTTGTTAAGTATTTAATTTCACATCGGGGTTGGGGGGGGGGGGCGAATCTGCCGGAGGTGAAACGGTACAGGGCTGAAACGGCGGGGACTAAACGGCGGAAGCGAAACGTCATATAACCGGGTGTTATAGATGTACAAATACCTATACCTGTCTATTACCATCAACAGTAACCACGTCAGCCAACAAAATTTTGCCTTTAAACGGAAAATGCGTAGATTTGGGTTCACTCCAATGGTTCGTGAGGATAGCGGGGGATATGTTTATATGTTTACCGAGGGGGTAACATCATCCCGCAATACTGTCACAATTGTCGACAATCGCTTGCAATCCCTATGACAATCCCACAATCGCGTTTGTAATCTGACAATCGCCTAAAACAATCCCATAATCGCTGTCCCAATCCCACAATTACTGTCACAATCCCACAATCGCTGCTGCAATCTTGACAATCACTGTCGCAATCTTGACAATCACATTAGCAATCGCGCTTGCAATCGTTCCCCCAACTGTTTTAGGAGCGGCGGTTAAATTACAACTTGAATTCCGTACGCCACTGATCAAAGTAGTGGGCTAAATTTTGAAGTTAGGGTCACGGTTTTTGTTTACTTAGCTGCTATATGTGTGCAGGGTAGGCGCAACTTCTTGGAATTTACCGTAATTATTTATGTTTATCTAAAACTATCTGTTGGTGCCTTGGAATTATTGAAACAAAAAACAATAGTTAGTTAGCTGTCATATTAGCGTCTTAACAAAAATTATTGTAAATGAGAAAGAAAAAGAGTAGTCCGGGAGCCGGCCACCTTTTTTGCAATCAATTAGTATACTTTTTATACTTCGTGAGCGGCTTTATAGATATTGGGAGGGAGGATTGATAAAGAAACTTAATAATTTAATCTCTTACTATCAGTTGTTTGTTATTTTATAAAGCAGTGAAGTAGATTATCACACTAGCATCTAAATTAACTGTCATATCACTTGCAATATTCGCTGGCAGCAGCAGCAGCAGCCTACTTGTAAAAATCAACAACTTCTTCATAATTACAATAGTTTTTCCGGAAAATCTCAATAACTATTCAGAATTGACCATACAAACTGCATATCATTGCAAAGCTTATTAAAAACTTAATCGACTCGTGAACAGAAATACAGGGTGTTCCATGTATAAAAAAGAGTTATTCGACTTTTTGCGTTTCAGCACACCCTGTATAATGTGTGCATATATGGGCCAAATGTCGACTATTTATTAAAATTCCAAGTTATTCTAAAATGTTCTGTTCTTGAATTTGTCGAAAAACATCCATGGCCTACTGAGCAGTGATCCATCAAATATGAGCCTTTTTTCGAACAAAACGTTGAATAACACCGAAACGGAGAGAGCTAGACCCATAGTGACCTATACACAGTCCCATTATTTTTTCATGTAAAAACTAATAATGTAGAAATCT
>JAVRBK010000160.1:0-26036 GCA_036250285.1 Pyrocoelia pectoralis | reverse complement strand
CAAACGGTAATGATACTGGTATCGGCTGAAGTAGTCCGGCTGGTTTAAAATGGGCTTGCCCTTTTCGTGCTTGGCAATCCGGACATCCTTTGACATATTTTTCTACATCTTTTAATGTATCCCAATAATAGCGACTTTTTATTTTGTGGTGTCTTTGTGATGCCTAAATGTCCGGCATGTGGTTCGTTGTGGTGTGAATAGAGAATTTCTTCCCTAAGATGGCTGGGAATGACTACTAGATTTGGGTCTCCTTCTGTAGACGTGTTCTTCTTATAAGAACGTTGTTTTTGATAGTATAATTTTTTGCTCTTCTTCGTAGCGCTATACTGGCTTCTTCCGGTTGTTCGATGGCGTCGATCAGCATTGCTAATTTGGGTCATCTCGTTGAAAGTCATAATATCTGATGATTGGAGTAAATATGTTGGAATGTTTATGACGTCCTCGTCTTCTGCGGTGGGTTCCTCTACAGGGTTTCTGGATAAACAGTCGGCGTCTCGATGAGCTGTTCCGGCTTTGTGTACAATTGTAAAATCAAATTCTGACAATTTTATACTCCATCGTGCTAATCTTCCAGTTGGATTTTTTAGTGTTTTCAAAAAGCAAATGGCATGGTGGTCTGTTATGACAGTGATTGGTCTACCATGAATGAGGTGTCGTAGTTGCGTTAGTCCCCAAACGGCTGCTAAACATTCAAGATCTGATATCGAGTAATTCTTTTCTGCCTTTGTTAAACTCCGCGAGATATATGCTATAGGATGCATGGCTCCTTCTGATTCTTGTAATAAACCGCTCCAATGCCGATACCTGAGGCGTCGACATGGAGTTCTTTAGGTGCCTCGGGGTTAAAATACGCTAATACGGGTGCATTTATTAATTTCGATTTGAGGGTTTCAAAAGCTAACTGTTGATTTGGGCCGAAAATAAATTTTACATCTTTTTTAGTAATTTCATATAAGGGTCGAGCTATTTGTGAAAAATTTTTAATAAATTTACGGTAATAATTAGCAAGTCCTAAAACTTTGGGTTGTTTTGACATTGTGGGGTTGGAAAATCTGAAATTGCTTTAAGCTTACTTGGTCTGGGGAAATCCCTGTTTCTGAAACAATGTGGCCTAATAATTTTACCTCTGTTTGTGCGTAGGTACATTTTGATGGTTTTAAAGTTAATCCGGCTTGTCGAAGTCGGGTGAAGGCATTACGGAGTCTCGCTAAATGTTCGTCGAATGTTGATGAAAAAATTAAAATATCGTCTAAATAAACTATTAACTCCTTCCTTCATTAATCCTTCGAAGACATTATCCATTAACTTCATAAACGTAGCTGGTGCGTTGCAAAGTCCAAAAGGCATTTTAGTGAATTCATAAGTCCGTCGGGTGATATAAAAGCTGTCTTCTCTTGGCTTTGTGGATCCATCGCACACTGCCAGTATCCGGAGAATAGGTCCAAACAGGTAAAATATTTCGCTTGGTGTAGATATTGGAAGATGTCATCAATGAGGGGTAAGGGGTAGTTATTTTTCTTAGTAATGGCGTTTAACTTCCTGTAGTCGACACAAAATCGGAAGTCTCCTCCTTTCTTCTTCACTAGGATGATTGGTGAACTATAGTTGGATTGGGAGGGTACTATAATGCCATGTTGTAACATCTCTTTTATTTGATCTGGATGATCTCTCTCTCTCTTTGAGAAACCCGATATGGCCTGCTCTTTACAGGTACTTCATCTCCGGTGTCGATTGTGTGGGTGACGTGATCTGTGAATCCCATAGCTGCTGCATCTTCGGCAAAGATGTCTTTAAATTCATTCAAAAGGTTGTTCAGTTGACCTTGTTCTTTCGATGATAATGATGCTGATATGGTATGCGTAGGGTTTTCCCTCGTTGTGGTTTCCTTCATGTAGTGTATATGATTGCTTCTAGGATCATATACGAGGTATGCAATGTAGTGCCCGCAAATAATTTTACTTTTTGACGTACCAATAATAACAGCGTAACGTAATGCGTACCTTCATGGTCATAGGGGTAGCGCAGGAGAGTAACTGATTTTTTGTTAAACAAAGCGGGTTCTAATTCAAAGCGATAATTAGAAAAATTCTTAAAAGTATCAGGGATATTGAATACAACTGGTATATCCACAGGGTTATCTATATCTAAAATTACGTCATGTTTAAGTGTTATTTTATATTTTTATTTTCCACATTTGAGCTTTTCATCAAAATATCGTTAATATCATCGTCCTTATTTTTCACAAAGGGTATTTTAAATCTTTTATAATTGTTAAACAACATCAAACACGAATAATTAAAATCTAATAAGGCTCTATTTTGCCGTAAAAAATTCACCTAATAATAAATTTACTGGTAACGTTTTAATGACTAATGCGTTTATTTTAGTTTCAAAATTTCCTAATCTAATGTTAAGCGTGTTTTCCTAAACAGGTATCTGTACATTTCCTGCAGCGTATAAAATAAGTGGCTTAGCTAAAGGCTTAATATAATTTGCTAAATGAGCACTAATAACATTATAATAACTTCCCGTGTCTATTAAATTTTCATGGGTTTTCTATTATCGATATTCCCGTATACATTGAGTAGATTATCATTTAGAGCGAGTGTAGCACCGACACGTCTCAATTGTCGTCGCCGATGCTGTTTTGGGAGTTTTTTGGACTTCTTCTCGGGGGGGTTGTTCGATCATTATAAAAATTGCGACTTGGGGAACGATTTCTAGAATTCGCGAAAGTTACTGACCTCTGATTTGTGTTGCGGTTTCCGCTCTCTCTATAATTATTTCTACGTAATTGTTAATATTTGCGCCTCGATAAGTTTGAGTTCTCGGGTGGTTAGGAACTACAAAGTCGCGATTACCTGGTCGATCGGTGAATCGATTATCATAAAATCGATCGTAATTACTTGAATTTTGGGGGGACCATCTATTATAGGTCTACGTGGATAATTTTGACTATTATTTTGAACATTGCAGGAAGCTGCATAATGTCCCG
Organism: Pyrocoelia pectoralis; assembly: GCA_036250285.1. Lineage (NCBI taxonomy): Eukaryota > Metazoa > Arthropoda > Insecta > Coleoptera > Lampyridae > Pyrocoelia > Pyrocoelia pectoralis. The sequence continues at coordinate 23,041 of JAVRBK010000160.1, read as the reverse complement.
GTCGATTACAGTTAAAACAAATGGTCTCGCGTCTCTAGTCCTTGGGGGTATGCGACGGTATGGCTGGTTATCCCTTCGGCCGCTGGACGATGGTTCAGAAATTTGTAAATTGTTGAAACGATTTGTAGCTGTATTTACCGATTTGGTTGCTAATGATTGTAAAGGAAGTTCTTTGTTGAATCTCGTCACGAATGCGCATTTCCTGTATATTGGAAAGTTTAAATACGGCCGCTCTAAAATTTTCTGAATTTAACTCATCGGATTAGGGCAAAGTAGCATAAAATCGGCTTTGAGCCCTGGTTGAAGACCTTCTAAAAAATATTCCGAAGTTCGGCAATAGGGTTGTAGGGTTAACTTGATTTGCGAGTTCTAATAATTCGTAGTAATATTTAGGACAGTTTCCTCTATTTGCTGTTTACGATTGCGTAATTGGTGTTTAGCCGCTAAGGTGGCAGTTGTGCCCCCAAAATGTCTTTGAAATCGTTAGATATATCAGTCCAAGTATTAGAGGCGTTGGTTGGGTTTTTTAAATAATCAATATACCACGTATATGCGTTACCTCTTAAAAAATTTCCTAAGTGAGCGATTTTGTTGTCATCGCCCCAGTGATTAGAATTGGCACATCTATTATACTCTTGCAAAAAAGTAATGCAATTTTTTACGCCAGGTGTAAAAAAATCAGGGGTTACGAATTTTGGAAAGATCGGTGTAGATGCCGTCTCATTTACTTGTGAATGTTACGTTTTGATTCGCCATTATATTGTGGTACTATATTATGTGGTTTTACAACTATATCAACTTGTAATGGGGTTATCGAATCTTGTGGTTTGGATGTGTCAGCTGTTTTATTAGGTGAAGTTAATGTTTCATAAAAGTTTACTTTTTCTTTGAATTCAGGTTCGATTTCAACAATAGGGGTTGATGGTGGTGTTCGAATTAATTTTTAGTAGACGTAAAAATTACAGTATCATCTGGATTTGAAGAAATTTGGTCCTCCGCGTGAATTGTAGATTGTTGGGGTTTGAAAGTTTTACTCCTAGTTTTATATTGATTTACTGGGGTACTTGCATTAGTAGTCGACATTTAAAGGTCAAAATTTTTCATGTAGCATAATGAATGAAATTCGGGTTTGTTTTTGATAAAGGATAAAAAAATTTAAATGACTTCGTTTTTGACAAGGAGAAATATAATTATAGTAATATTTAAGCAAATGAAAATAGTGAGAAGTGATACTACCGCACATGCATTAGTAATCATTGTATCTAGGGGATTGTTTGGGTTAAACGTGACTAGACAAATTGCTTGAAGGTAATAATAAAGAATAGTTTGGAGGAGAATAAAAATTAAGAACGGTATTTCCATCACTTACTTTAAGGTAGTAATTAAAAATAAAGTCCGGTACGATTGTAAAGAAATAAAAAAAAATTTTAAAGGACGGCGCCTCCACCATTTGTCACGCTATGGTTTGGTGATAATTAGATTTGGGGGTTGTTAATAGATTCTTGTGTGCTTGGCATTACGAGAGTGCGTGACTTACAACTGGGATCGCAATTGGGCATTAAGATTACATAGGAGGATTAACATTATATTAACTAAGCATAGCATAAAATCATGATTACAATAATACTTAACAATTAAATAAAGCTAACTTAAATGGTACTTACCCTAACATTGGTTTTGGTACACTGGCCATCACTATAATAGTATATGTCTAATGGTTGCAATTTCAATTGCTTCTCTTGATTCTGACTGACTCTAGTGTCCCGGCATCCCATACTTATACTCGTCTTTACTCTGTACGTCAGTACTTCCGACAACACCCTAAGATAACCTACTTTGGGTCTCCACAAGATCCCGGATGATTTGCACGGAAGATTGATATGGACGGTAATTTTCTTATAATCTAATCTATCTATAAAAAGTCCCGTTCTACTTACTTCGGAGGAAATGAATAATACATTTCGCATTACTGATATGAATAATTAATTCTTAAGATTTTCAATATGTGACAATATGCTAATTTGTCAGTTCAGCCTTAGAAGTGTTATACATAACATTTTTGGTGTAAAATAATTAGGCTACATAATATTTACATTACTGTGTTACCATTTTATGACAATTTTGAGAAAATGCAAGAAACTATTGTGTGTAATAATTTTGTTTCTATAAAAGTGTTGATGTAATGGCGTACTAGATCGAATTAGTTTATTACATTTTCTCAAAAATTTCTTAAAATGGCAACAGTAATGTAAATATTATGTAGCCTAATTATTTTACACCAAAAATGTCATGTATAACACTTCTAAGGTTGAACTGACAAATAAAAAAATAAAAATAAAAAAAAATAAAAAAAAAATAAATAAATCGTAATAAATGTTTAGATAGATGAAAAGTACGTAAAATTCTCTACAAAAAAAATTAGATCGTGCAATTTAAAAAAATAGTCGATTACGTCACAACAAACGAATGACTGCGTGTAAAAGATTTTTTTTTCATCAAATTGTAGCAAAGACCGTCCCATTTAATAATATAATATGTGGTTTGTTAGAGTTATAACACCACTGAAGTCGCTATACTCCTGGGCGCTTTTCGTTGAACAGTCTGTATATACATCCTACGCTCCTAAGCAATATATGTACGGATGAAACATTTACATTAAAAAACAGAAGTGTTTATTATTATGATTACATACTGTTTTATTAATATGAACTTTCAGATTTGTACGGCATTGACTTTTCATAGACGAATGCATTAAATTCAAATAAATTATTTGAATGCCGTATAAAAAAATATCGTACCAACTATCACCCTAAAGTACCTTTCGTTACATGGAATTTTCTGCACGTTTTTCCCCCTCTACTGACTGTTGGACTAACAAAAATGTACGGCATGTGAAAAAATGTTATCTATGCACAAAATACTTTCAGAATAAATTAATTTTATGTTGTGTCAAATAACCCCCCCGGACCACGGAAAAGAGGAGGTTGCAACCCTCGATCTTTTCCCCTTGTACCATGATTTTTGTACGGCGTTGCGGAATAATGAATTAGAAGAGGTAGTGAAACTGTATGGAACCGATGCCGTACACAATTAAATGACCAAATTTACCCTGAAAATCGGCGGAAAATGAAAAATTTTTCCGACTTTGTGGCGCAATATTTTTGTACGGCACTAAGCGTTTTCTCATTATTTTTCATGGATCTATTGATTGTGAGAATGCCGTACAAAAATATATGACCAAAATATACCCGGTCTACCTGTACTTTTGAATTCTCACCTGTACTCAGTTGGACAGCTTACAAGTGACGGCATAGTGCTGAATCTTATTATTTTATGCCCTTCTATCGTTCTACATAGGTCTCCTGGTGGTTCAAATGACCCATCAATTTTTGATACGGGCCTGTAGTCTAATGGTCCGGGAGCCGGCCACCTTTTTTGCAATCAATTAATATACTTTTTATACTTCGTGAGCGGCTTTATTTTAACGAGACGCCAAACTCTTTCCTCTGCGAAAATTTTCGCAAATGGGTCCTACGGGGTGCGCAGGGGTAAAACACGTTGATGTGCTAATTATAAAAAATTGATTAATATTGTTGTGTACTTTGAATAGTTGTAAATAAATAATCACCCTGAAGCTTCTTTACAATTTTATTCTCCAAACGTAACAAAAACAAAGTTCTTATTTACTATATATGCCGCCTAATTTTTTTATATTCCCTGGCGGCAATTTCAAATAATATATAACAACAGTTGAACACCCTCCTTACTAGAAATTCAAGTACTACCTAGTGTATTAAATTAAAAAATTAAAATTATACAATTTCAAATAAGCAAAATGTTACATCACAAAATCTTTGAATTTGCTGGGTAATTTAGTCATTCGTCGGGGTCTGTTTTCCATCTGCGCTTCCTGGTGCTCCTCGGCTTTGACAGCCAACTGCATTGGACTAGGCGCACGGTCATCAGCTGCCGATGTATTTTGAATTGGGTCATATTCAAAATCCTGTTCATATTTTTTAGTTGACGAAGCAATAATCTGATCTGCATGTCTTCGCCACACTCTGCCATCATCAAGTTCAATATTATAATGTAATTTACCTAATCTATTTCGTATTGTGCCAAAATCCCATTTATTTTGCTAGTGTAATTTCGAACCTGGACTCTTTCCCCCTTTGTAAATTCGCGAACAGTAATATTATCATTGTAAGGAATAGAGTTTCTTTTTAATTTATCTGGCAAAATTAAGCTTAACCTTGACCTTACAGTTCTGCCAAACATTAACTCTGAAGGAGTTTTATTGGTTGTCGTATGCGGCATTGTTCTGTACTGAAAAAGTAATTGTTGTAAATTTAGATGTAAATTTTTTGAATTATGGTCCATCTTTAATAAGGACTGTTTTAAAGTTTGCACAAAACGCTCCGCTTGGCCATTGGTTTGTGGGTGGTAAGGGGCTGTGAACTTTGATACAATACCGTTACTTTTTAAAAAATTTTGAAAATCCATTGATGTAAACGTTGGACCATTGTCTGTAACTAATAGCCTTGGTAACCCAAAACATGAAAATATTTCCCGACATACTTTAATTGTCGAGCTTGATGACATATTGTCTACTATGTACACGAATGGAAATTTTGTAAACGAATCAATTAATATGAAAAAGTACTTGTTCATAAATGGACCTGCAAAATCCGCATGAACTCTTTCAAAGGGTGTATTCGAAGGTTCCCAAATGTGGTTTTCTACTTTTGGCGGGTTATTTTTATGCAAGTTACATATTTCACAATTTCTAGCAAGTCTTTCAATGTCTTCGTCTATTCGTGGCCACCAGCAATACCCTCTGGCGAGACCTTTCATTTTAACTACTCCAAAATGGCCGCAATGTAACTCTTCTAAAACCCTTGACCGTAGTTGTTTTGGAATAACCGCCCTGTGCTCTCGCATTAGTACCCCTTGCTCTAAATTGAATTCTAATTGGTCAATATGAAATCTATCCTTTTCAGGAATTTGATCTCCTTTTCTTAAAAATGAAACAATTTTGTATAATTCTGGATCTTTTTCTGTAAAATGTATCAGATCCTTTGAATTTACTGGTAGGGTATTTATATTTTCCAAATGGAAAACATCTACCACGTCAAAATTTGGTTCAATTTTGCTCTTTAATGGCAATCTTGACAAGCAATCTGCATTACCATGTTCTTTTGTATTTTTATACCTAATGTCATAATTAAATCCCTGCAAAAATAGTGCGTAATGTTGCATTCTCAAACAACTGTACATTGGTAAACCCTTAGTGGGTGAGAAATTTGGACTAACGGTCTATGGTGTATGTAAAATGAACTTATTCCCGTAAGTATTGAATAAACTTTTTAACTCCGAAAATAATGCCGTAAGCCTCTTTATCAATTTGAGAATACTTTTTCTGAGTTTCTGATAATGTATGTGACGCGTATTGAATTACTCTTTCTTCCCCATTTGGATATAAGTGAGAAAGAACCGCTCCCACTCCATAGTGACTAGCATCTGTTGCTAATACTAACGGTAGTTTGGGATCAAAATGTACCAAAAAGTCATCACTTTGAAATTTTTCTTTTACGTATTGAAATGACCGGTCACATGCTTTTGTCCAAATGAATTTTTGCCCTTTTCGTAAAAGTTGGTGTAACGGAAATAAAATTTCTGCTAAATTTTGAATAAATCTGCCGTAATAGTTTATCATTCCAATAAACGCACGTAGTTCAGTTAAATTGGTAGGTTTGGGCATTTTACTCATGGCTTCAATCTTATCTTTTGTTTTATGAATGCCCTGTTTGTCAATCATGTAACCGCAATATTCAATTTTGTCTTGAAAGAATTGGCTCTTACCTAAATTAACTTTAATATTATACTTGTGTAATTGTTGAAAAACTTTCTCGAGTCTTTCTAAATGCTCACTATCGGAACAGCCTGTAATTTTTATATCGTCTAAAAAAATTGAAACGCCAGGTATCCCTTGCAATACTGTTTCCATCATTCTTGCCAAATGGCAGGAGCTGATGCTATTCCATAAAGTAACCTATTACACCTGTATAACCCTTATGTGTATTTAACGTAATATAATCCCTATCTTCCGGTGTAAGCTCTAATTGCAAGTATGCATTTTGTAAATCAATTTTTGAAAATTTTACTCCTCCAGCCATATTTGCAAATAGTTCCTCGATTGTAGGTAATGGATGTTCGTCAATTTCTAAATTTGGATTTACAGTGACTTTAAAATCTCCGCACAATCGAACAGTTCCATTAGGTTTTAATACTGGGACTACTGGTGTTGCCCACTCCGCCGACGGTACACTTTCTAGTATCCCGTTTTCGACTAACCTATCAATTTCTTTTTCTACTAATGGCGTAATTTAAATGGTACTCGTCTGGATTTAATAAATACCGGTTTTACATTCATTTTAAACTTTAGTTTGGCTTGTAAGCCTGTAATTTTTGTAACCTCACCATTGAAAATTACTGTACTCTTTCAACATTTGATCTAACTTGTCAGTGCAATTTACCTTCTGAATAGTATCAAATTCGAACAAGTTTAATTGTCTCAGCCACTCTCTCCCGAGTAATGGCTGTTCATTTATTTCTGTAATGTATAGGTTTAGCAAGTATTTTGAATTCTTATAATAAACTTGTACGCTTGCATACCTACTACATTTAAGGCAGTTTGGCAATACGTTATTAAATTTATTTTTGTACTTGAAATGGCATGCGCGGGAAAAAGACTACAAAACAAATTCTTACTCATCAGTGACACTGCTGCACCACTGTCAACTTCAAAAATAATGTCCTTACCCTCTATTTGCAGTTTAAGAAAATATTTTTGTCTCAATTGAGTGTCTTCTGCTTTAATATGTAAAATTTGCTCTGCAAGTTCTATTTGATTTACTTTAGACTTTTCTTTTTCATGCAGACTCGCTGTAAATGACCTGTGCCGCCGCATCCCCTGCACTTGATGTCTCTGCTCAAGGTGCAACTGGTAGCCAGATGGTTTTTACCACATCTAAAACATACAATTGTATTACCCTTTTGTTCATTTTGTGGCGCTTGAGAAACATGTTTGTTTTTGGATTACTACTACATTTCTGAATGTCCTTTACAGTATTGATGTTGTCTCCCAGTTGTCGAACGTCCCTTTCGGATATTTCCATACTTATTGCTACTTCCACTGCGGTCTTCAGCTCCAGATCCTTAGTTTCCATAAGTCTCGTTTGCGCTCTCTTGGATTGTAGTCCAAACACAAACTGGTTTCTTATGGCTTTCGTTAAGTACGTTCCAAAATTGCAATTATACTAAGTCTATGCAATTCTTGGCAAATTCCTGTACCGATTCGCCTTGTAGTTGTCGTCTTGATTGAAATCTGTAAATTTCTGCAATTTCCAATGGTTTTGGAGAATAGTAGGCCTCAAGAAGTTGTACCATTTCGTTGTACGGTTTTTTTTCTGGGTCTTCTGGTGCCAGTTTGTCACATAGCACATTGTACGTTGTAGTACCCATGTAATGTAGAAGGTAATGCAATTTTACCTCTTCCTGTGTATTAAACACCTTAAATGCTGTCTCCTAATCTCTTCACCCATCTCTCCCAAGACGTAACTTCCGGGTTGAAAATCTCGACGGTGAATTGATTTGACATTTCGCAATTGTACAATTTTCAGGTATTTTCCAGTGTAATTACCAGGTTTCCTTAATCCTCGTCGCCACTTGTTGTGTACTTTGAATAGTTGTAAATAAATAATCACCCTGAAGCTTCTTTACAATTTTATTCTCCAAACGTAACAAAAACAAAGTACTTATTTACTATACTATGCCGCCTATATTTTTTATATTCCCTGGCGGCAATTTCAAATACATATTAACAACAGTTGTAACAAATATCACTTAATTTTTAGCTAACTGTTAAGTTTTTTTTAAGTAAGTTCATAATAACATTTGTCCTACAACAAAAATGTGTCCATCAAGAGATACATGTAGATATTACTACATTAATAAAAATAATGATATCAAGCTGGTTTTTTTCCGTAGCTTATTAAATCTTTGCATAATTAAATACCCACTTTGTCCATGATATTCATCAATTTTTGTAATTCCCAAATCAACGTGTTTTTCCCTGTCCACTCCCGTAGGACCCATTTGCGAACATTACCGCAGAGGAAAAAGTTTACCGTCTCGTTAAAATAAAGCCGCTCACGAAGTATAAAAAGTATTTAATTGATTGCAAAAAAGGTGGCCGGATCCCGGACTAATAGGAAAACACGCGGAAATAATACCATTTGTGGTACAGCTACGATCCCACTTTATTAAAAGCGGCAACGAAAATTATGTCCTACCACGTTTATAGGCGTAACCTACTACTACCACCGAGATTATTGTTCAATGCCTAAGTGAAAAAAAGTAACGGGCTTAAAATGTGAAAAACTTCAGTCAATACACCCCGAAGAGTACAGTTCATTCAAGATATCTGTACCGGAGCATCACTCCCGAATTAATTGCGGCCGCAGTTACATGGCCAGCTAATGTGCGAGTTATAATCGTTTTTTCAGCGCCATCCGGTAGGACAACTAAATTCCTAAAAAAAGCTCCTAATCTGGATTATACTAACCCTAATGCAACAAATAGCAGGGAAAACTCATGGATCCTTTAAAACATACATTCATCACAAATTGCAGACATCAGTAGGTACACAATCAAAAAACGACAACGGGCAACGGCCCCGGTCCAATGTGAAGATAAGAGAGAGAGCTAATAACGTGCCTAATACAGCTAGAGATATATCAATTCTACACATCAAAAATTTTGATTTAATTTGTGTAAGTGAACATTGGTTTATTCAACCTGATCAACTTGGTTCCCTTAACATTGGGTTCCATAGGCGTCATTCGGTGGTGGCAGTTGCCACCCCAGAATTGACGAGTCCAGTATAACTTGAAAATGAACTAAAATTTAATTAATAGAGTATTTCAAATTTAAAACATTTCAGCAATATTAAACACATAAACAAAGACAAAACAAATCACATTCAGGAATGTTCCCAAAATCGATTCAGCGTTTCATCTTTGTATCGCTATAGAAATTCTTTGTTTCAAGTAAAGTTTAGATCTGGGCTCTCTTGTGTGAAAAACTCTTGTTTCCTAGATTGTCAATGAATCTTAAAGCTTCTTCACACCACCCAGCAAACACATTTATATAAAAATACATATAAATTATGTAAGAGCTTTTTAAATTTATATAAAACTGGAGAAAAATAAGAGATATTTAATGTCAGGATGTCAGCAATTTTCAAAATAATATATGTCTATTAGATGCAAATTATTCTACATGAATTTATATACGTTTTATGTATATTTTATTATTTACATAAAAAAATATTAGTGTAAAAGCGTTGCGATGACCAAAATGGCAGCTACTCGAGCATAATGTAATTATTATTTGATAAGTTGGGTTATATTCTTGCCAACTTATTAAAACCATCATTACTCCTTTGTATTAGGGATGAGTGATTGACATAAACGATACAAATTAAAATTATTATCAGTGAAGTTAGAACAACGTTTCGCCACCATTTTGTGGCTTTTTCAAGTCTACAATGAAACAGAAATACACATATAGAGACTTAAATATAGTTGTTAATTGGTACATCTACATCCAGTTAGGGCAGGGAGAGAATTTCACAAATGCAAGCTTACCTTGATTAATAGAAGGAAAATTTACACTTCATTATGAAAATTAACGTGTAGCATGTGTCAGCGTGTGGATAGAGAGTGAGGTTAGTTGTAGTTGGTTTTAAGTAGGAATAAAATTTGATAAGTTATGAAAGTAAGTATTGATATTGGGAATTGAGATTTTGTATCCGTTTTAAAGTTTATTGAATTGTTGGTTTTTTTTATGGATATGGATTCAAGTAGGATTCTCTTTTCAAAAAAGGTTCTGTGTGGATGTGTATTAAGGATGTCAAAGTTGTGATTTAGATAGTAGCATGTTCTGAGAGCGCTGTGTTATTAATCAATGTAAAAAATTATTTAAGCAGTTCCATACAAAAAATGGAAAAACTACATTTTACGTGCAACTGTACTTTTAATTATATAACTTAATTCTTGCACGAACCCGTTCTCACATGAACTGAAATCCGACAGTTTATTATGATACTTGCTTGAAAAATGTCCCTTAACCGGATTCGAACGTTTGCGGGTGGGCGTTGCAAATTCTGAATCCGACATTGTACCACTGCGCTAATCTGTAACATCCCTTCTTTTTATTTCGTACTTCGTAACTTTGCGCTGTTTCGCGTTATTAGTTTAAACTTTGTTTGATTTATACCGTTGAGTGAAGTCTATTCAATAAATATACCTATCTTTAACTTTATGTTAAAAATGACCAGGATTTAATTTATTTTATATTATTTTTTCTATATAAATTAGACGCATTTTAGTCGATACGGATCTAATATTGAAGGTACGTGAACTACAATTTTTGGCGTTATGGAAAACACGCGCGTGCGATTAATTATGCGGCGCAAATAGAAACTGACTTTATTTTCGACCATACAATATATGTAATGTAATGATAATTTCTAATTAATTTACAGAAGGCATACATAAAAAATAAGTAATATTACATGTAATATTTTACATATAACGTAATAAATCTAATCATGTAAATATGACAGCACATGAATTTCATGAGTGATATGTAATTATCTATATTATTGGAAGACATCTTCTGGATAAATTCGTGTGATAAAAGGTTTATTAATAGCTTTTCTACGTTTCGGTAGTCTTTCTTTGCTACACATTTAGGAAACCAACGCACACTAATCGCTACCTCAATGCCCATTCACATCATCATCCTTCTCAACTACAGGCTTATTAAGTCATTAACTACACGATCTATCCGCCTAACTGATACTAAATATAGAAAAGAAGAACTTAATAATCTCACCAATATATTAAAACTAAATGGGTATCCCTCAAAACAAATACAAAAAATCATTGTGAGTATCACCGAAACAGAACAAACCAAAATCCAAAACTGAAGAACTCAAAAAACATTTAATATTGCCATATATAAAGGGTGTAACAGATGCTATTGCAAGAAAATTTCCTAAAGCACAATTTAGAACAATCTTTAAACCCCATACAACTATTCACCAACTATTAAGAAACCCTAAAGATAAAATACATGGAGAAGAACAGGGGGTATACGAGATTCCATGCAGCAATTGTCAAAATTCTTACGTTGGACAAACGAACCGAAAACTTAGTGCAAGAGCCCAAGAACATAAATTAGCTATAAAACAGCATATTTCGTCTAACTCTTTAGCAAATCATCATTTAGAAACCGGCCACAGTATCAACACCGATAATATTAAATTACTTTCTTCGGCATATACCCTACAAGAACGCATAACGAGAGAGGCTATCGAAATCGAAAAACGTCCTTTAGCACTAAACAAACGAGACGATGGTTGTAGATTATCACCACTGTGGAAACCAATAGTTAAGAGGATCCAAATAGCTCAAAATAACCATATTATACTTCCCAACATCCCTCAAAATCTACCACAAACCACAGATACATACACAGGACCTGCAACTCGCAGCAGAACAAAAGTTAAAACTAAAATCAAGTGATATGACATCTAGTGTCAAACTAATCAATCATTCTTGAAAAAGGTAGCAAAGAAAGACTACCGAAACGTAGAAAAGCTATTAATAAACCTTTTATCACACGAATTTATCCAGAAGATGTCTTCCAATAATATTAACAACATTCGTGGAAACCTAAACAATAATATAATTATCTTATATGGAAATGATACATTACAGAAAATTAAAACATACAGGAAACTTAGGATCAAAAAATGTGAGTTATTGTCAGATCTAACTTTTCTCAAACGATGCCGAGACCACAAGGTGATACCTAACGCTTTTAAAATTAAACCTCGTCCAGATATTCGTGGATCACATGACATCTTTCAAAAAACTAGTTACTCTTTAATGAAAAAATCCATTCACAATCTAAGATATAAACTGGACTCCATAAATAAATCTCTCTACAACACCTTTCAACTATTAACCGAAGAAGGAATACATCCAATTATATTTGATACCGTTGACAGATTAATAGAAAATGCTGTTGATTCTACATTTATGATTAAATCCTTAAGGCAAAAACAAAAATTTGATCATCTATACAAGAAACCTGAACAACAAGTGAAACACTAAAAACTGTAATACATAATTTTAGCAACACTAACATCAGTCAAGATGCAATCAATATTTTACAAAAAGGTTTCAACTTTGCCATTACACCAAAAAGGATTCCGATAGAAAATATTATAACTAATGTAGAAGTAGCATTAACCACTGTTGAACAACCGACTGCCGATGAAATCAGATTAGATATAGCTAATATCCTCAAAAAAGCTCGTCCACCAGCTCAAAATGTAACAAAAAAAGAACTTGATGCTTTAAAAGAATTAAAAAATAACAACGACGTCTTAATACTTCCAGCAGATAAAGGTAATGCTACAGTAATCGTTAACAACAATGAATACCATCAGAAAATGGTAACTTTACTAAATTCATCAGAGTATAAGACTAGCAATACAGACCCAACAACTTATTTGGAAAAGAAGACAAAATCTCTTATCAAATCAACATCTTTAAGTGATAAAGTCAAACAAGAACTTATTCCTAGGGAAAAGAGTTCACGTATACCGAAAATATACGGATTACCAAAAATCCATAAAGAAAATTGGCCATTACGACCAATTGTGAGTGCATTTAATTCTCCAACGCACAAACTCGCCCGATATCTTGCGAAAGAACTTCAACCTATTTGTGTAAGTGCTAGTTCGATTAAGAACTCTCTTGACTTTTTAAATAAACTTAAAAATGTTAATTTAGACATTAGTGATGTTCTAGTTAGTTTTGATGTTACTTCTTTGTTCACAAAAGTTCCGATACAAGAAACAATCAAAATTTTACGGTCCAAACATTCAGTTAACGAAGATATTATAAAACTAATTGAGCACTGCATGTCTTCAACATACTTCATTTACAAAGGACAATTTTACAAACAAATAGAAGGAGCTCCAATGGGATCACCACTTTCACCTGCGATAGCTGATGTCTACATGGAAGACTTTGAAAATAAAGCTTTATCCTCATATCCATTAAAACCCAAGTGCTGGTATCGCTACGTGGATGACACATTTGTTATATGGCAACATGGATTAGACAATTTAAATGACTTTTTACAACATCTTAATAACATCCATCCAAATATTAAATTTACCATGGAAATTGAAAAACAGAATCAGTTACCATTTTTGGATATTTTGGTCACCAAAATTGGAAAAGAATTCAGCTACACATTATTTAGGAAACCAACGCACACTAATCGCTACCTCAATGCCCATTCACATCATCATCCTTCTCAACTACAGGCTATTATTAAGTCATTAACTACACGATCTATCCGCCTAACTGATACTAAATCTAGAAAAGAAGAACTTAATAATCTCACCAATTATTAAAACTAAATGGGTATCCCTCAAAACAAATACAAAAAATCATTGTGAGTATCACCGAAAACAGAACAAAACCAAAATCCAAAACTGAAGAACTCAAAAAACATTTAATATTGCCATATATAAAGGGTGTAACAGATGCTATTGCAAGAAAATTTCCTAAAGCACAATTTAGAACAATCTTTAAACCCCATACAACTATTCACCAACTATTAAGAAACCCTAAAGATAAAATACATGGAGAAGAACAGGGGGTATACGAGATTCCATGCATCAATTGTCAAAATTCTTACGTTGGACAAACGAACCGAAAACTTAGTGCAAGAGCCCAAGAACATAAATTAGCTATAAAACAGCATATTTCGTCTAACTCTTTAGCAAATCATCATTTAGAAACCGGCCACAGTATCAACACCGATAATATTAAATTACTTTCTTCGGCATATACCCTACAAGAACGCATAACGAGAGAGGCTATCGAAATCGAAAAACGTCCTTTAGCACTAAACAAACGAGACGATGGTTGTAGATTATTACCACTGTGGAAACCAATAGTTAAGAGGATCCAAATAGCTCAAAATAACCATATTATACTTCCCAACATCCCTCAAAATCTACCACAAACCACAGATACATACACAGGACCTGCAACTCGCAGCAGAACAAAAGTTAAAACTAAAATCAAGTGATATGACATCTAGTGTCAAACTAATCAATCATTCTTGAAAAAGGTAGCAAAGAAAGACTACCGAAACGTAGAAAAGCTATTAATAAACCTTTTATCACACGAATTTATCCAGAAGATGTCTTCCAATAATATTAACAACATTCGTGGAAACCTAAACAATAATGTAATTATCTATATGTATATATTATATGAATTTCTGTATACAGAATATCCGTAAGTTTCTATACTATTATGTAAAATATACGGAATTGTGTGACATACGGTTTATATAACTTTATTAAACAATACCTACATACTTGATACATAAAAAAGCATATGTAGGGGTATTTACTTCAATTTATATATGTTGTATGTATATTTTATATGTGTGTTTGCTGGACAGGGACCCAAAGTTTCCACTGCTAAAGGCAGGAAATAAAATTCTGATTAATGAGACCTTTGTATTTTTCTGTCTTTCGTTTGGCTCACAATTCAGCCACAGATCTACTAGATAAGCAAGAAGATAAGATGGGTTAGACAATCTAAACAGGTTGAGTCCCATATGAAATGTTGACCTTTAGACCAAGGGACTAATGACATACCATCTCTCCTTCCATCGTGACGAAATATAGCTCCAATACCAAAGGATATTTAGCAATTTGAAGGGCACAATACACAATATTATTTAATTCGCTATGACGTGAATGTCTTCCTATGCTCACAACTTAACCCGTGTATTCCATCAGTATTGACTTTCTGTCCACATTGACATTTATGAGGCGAGCAGATATTGAGGCCAAACCAAAGGGCTAATGAGATACGCAAAGAATTGTTATCCAACATTGTTCCTAAAGATCGGAAAGGAAGGACCGTCAGCCAACCATTGGATTCAGGCTTCTGGGTTGCAATCAGTCGAGCCTGATCTTTTTGATCACAGA
Organism: Pyrocoelia pectoralis; assembly: GCA_036250285.1. NCBI lineage: Eukaryota > Metazoa > Arthropoda > Insecta > Coleoptera > Lampyridae > Pyrocoelia > Pyrocoelia pectoralis. The sequence goes on along the minus strand of JAVRBK010000160.1, from coordinate 7,878 downwards.
ATGTAGTACTTAGTAGTAGTAGTAGTAGTAGTAGTAGTTTATTTCTTGACCAGTGGTATTGAAAATATTGTAAATTACATAGTGCATAAAATAAATGTAATATAGACATAAAAAATACAAAAACAAAATTTGACAAAAACATGATAATAATAAGTTATTTTAGTTGTAAATATAAAAAGGTATGTAAAAATAAGTAAGTAATTAGATATTAAAATATAACTTTAAAATATAGGCTGACTAGATTTTGATAGTGTTTATAAACAAAAACATAAAAATATAGCATTTTAAATATTATTGTTCAAGGTACTCATTAATTGAATAAAAACAAAATTTTGTCAAGTGTTCCTTTAGCACTTTTTTAATTCTTTTTTACCTCAATAACACGTATTAAGGGCGGAAGCTTATTATACAGCTTAACAGAATGAAATATGTACGATCTATGGTATATTGCACTTTTACTTAAATCAGTTCTATATAAATTATTTCTAGTATTGTATGAGTGGAAATCAGAGTTTTTGAGGTAACTGCTTTTATTACTAGTCATAAATAGGCAGCATTCATAGATTAGTAGATTGTAAACTGTCATAATATTGTGTTTCAAGAAAAAAGGCCGACAACTATCCCGCTTAGTTAGGCCAAACAAAATTCTTATCGCTTTTTTTGAATTTTTAAAATGTTAACCAAGGAGTGAGTATGCCCCCAAAAAATTAAACAATATCGAAATGTGGATTCAAAAACGCGTAATAAACATTCAATAAAGTTTCAAAATTAGAGATTGGCTTTAATCTGCGTAAACAAAAAAGTGCTTTATTTAATTTATTTACAATTAATTCGATCTGACCCCATTGAAATTGATTGTCAATAATAACTCCTAAGAGCCTTGTTGACACAACATAATTTTTTCATGCTGTTTGCAAAATTTTGCACAAATTCTGCATGCTGTGTATTATTTAGAAATGAAATAAGATTAGATTTATTTAGATTCAGAACTAAACCGTTTGCAGAAAACCAATTTTGCAATTTGAGTATTGTTTGTTCGGTGTTGAGTGCTAATTCTGAAACAGAATCAGCAATTATATTGATGCTAATGTCATCGGCATACATTGTAGTAGGGTAGTATATGATGTTGGGAAGATCATTCATAAAAATTACAAATAGTAGTGGCCCAAGTATAGAACCCTGGGGTACTCCATGACTGATTGTAATTTCCTTAGATTGACAACGTCCAATTTCATTATTGTTTGAGTAATCTATTTCAACAACTTGTTTACGGTCTGCCAAATAAGACCTGAAAAGTGCCAAAGTGTTTGAGCGAATGCCATAATATTCCATTTTTTCCAACAATAAATCAGGATCGATGAGGTCAAAAGCTTTCGATAGATCTAAATTTATGCTAACAACCAATTGTTTTTTATTTAAAGCATTTAATATTGTACTAAGAGTATTGTGCAAAGCAGTACTTGTTGATCTATTGTTTAAAAATCCGTGTTGGCTATCTATAAATAAATTACGTTTTTCAAAATAGGTTAATATTCTTTGTTTAATGGCGGTTTCAATAATTTTGCTAAGTGTTGTCGGAATTGATATTGGCCTAAAATTTTGAATATTATCCTTCTCTTTGTTTTTATAAAGTGGAATCACCTTTGCTTTTTTAAACTCTTTAGGAAAGTATCCAGCATCAAAGCAAAAATTAATGAGATTTGACACGACTCCAGAAATGATATTTGAGCATGCCTTTATTGTTGGAACTGGAATATCAGTACATGACGTATTCTTCAATTTTCTAACTATACTCGCTATTTCGTCTGAAGTAGTGTAAGGTAAAAAGAATTTAAATTATTAATTTTTAGTGAGTTAAGTACTTGAGTGCTGAATCATAGGAGGGTAACGGACTAATCAAAGTTGTCGCAATTATAGAAAAATAGTTATTAAATTCTTCTACAATAACTTTAGGATTTTCAGTTAAGATTCTATGAACTTTTACCACAAAATTTCTTTGTTTGTCTGTAGATTTATTTAATTCATTTTTTATAACGTTCCAAGTCGTTTTTGGAATATTTGATGACTGTGCTATATTTATATCAACGTTAATTTTTTTGGCAGCTTTACAAATTTTTTTTAATATTTCAGAGTACTTTAAATAATACTTATGCAGTACGGTATTTGGAAAAAATTTTAAAAGTTCATAAATTTCTCTTTTTGTTTTTGATAATTTTTTAATGCCATTTGTGATCCAACTTTTTGACGGTTTAATAGCAACTTTTTTTAACGGATGTATTTCGTAGTACAATTTTTAAAAGGTATCAAAAAACGTTTATGAAATGGATTAAATTTTTAGATTATCCCAATTAGATTGTAAATTAGGAATAAGTGGTAACTCTAGGCCATCATAATTTGGAGTTAGTATTAGACAAACTAATGAATTTTAACATTGTGCTACCTATTGGGGGATTTCAATGTCCATTTTTTTGGAATGGATAAAAGGTCCCGCACGTTATGCGGATTCCTTAAATCCAATGGTTTTACTCGAACAGTTTTCTCCGCTACACGTGGGGAAAACTGCTTGGGTAACATAATATTTATTAATTTCTCCCTGGACAAGCTGATAAGACTAATAACCTTAAGTTATCATTAAAAAGATTAAACACTATCTCGAATAACCTTTCCAGCGCTTGTCTTCTTGCATGCTTTATTGATAGCAAATTAAATTTCCACATACACTGTGACCACATCTTGAACAAATTGTATAAATCTATATTTTTACTGAAAAGGTTACGTAACAATACTCCAACTAATATCATGCGAACCGCTTACTACGCACTGATTCAAAGTGTTCTGTCCTATGCTGTGTTAACTTGAGGACACAGTGCATCGTGGAAGACAATTTTTCGTCTCCAACGAAAAGCTGTCCGAATTATTGCCGATTTTCCATTCAGAGAAGACTGTCGCAAAAACCCCGTAGATGTTCATACCTCACATTAGCACTTCCTGGCCTATGGCAGAGTGACCACTACTCCCGACATCACAAATTGCACCGGCCAATGTATGTATGGCAAGCCACGTGGAGCTGGGAGCCTTATGGACAACACTAGTAACGACACCTGGCCGTTCTACAACCAGCTGACTTCTTACGGTCCCGTGAACACTTCTCTGTCATCACTAACGAGCCGACAAGTAAGAAAGCAGGGAACACGCGTCTTGGAAACAGGCGCACGTTACCAATACCACAAGCAGCCGTCTCAGATGTGTTACTATATTCACTAAGAATCTACAATCTTGAGAAAAGGGTAATATATTAGGGAAAAAATCTTCCAAAAACTGATGTAAAAATTCAGAAAGAGAGCACAATACTAACTAGTTACGAAATCCACTACGCAACAATCAATATCTTCCAAGGGCGTCGCCAAGGGGGGGGGGGGCAGGGGGCAATCGCCCCCCCTGGGAAAAAGAGAAAGGCAAAAGTTATTAAAAATAAAATTAATTTTGTATGAAATCTTGAAAAAACGCCAGAGCCACAAACCCCCAATACTACTTGCCCCCCCTGGGAAAATTTTCTGGCGGCGCCCTTTATATCTTCTTCCACTCACACCTCTCAGACCGTATCTCTTATAATCAAGTGCAGGCACCATATGTGGGGCACGTTAGCACTCTTTCAATTGCCAATTATAATAGAAGAGCTTCAATCGGTTCACGATTAAATAATAAGATAAGCTTATCTATCATATTTTATAACAAATATAAATTAATTACTCTAGTAATAACCTACTTCCATTTTTTCTTTGTTACTTAAGACTCTCCTTACAAGACGGGAGATAGATCCAACGACTAGGTAAAGAATGTATAGGGAGAAAGTACAGCCAAACAACAATACTCCTATTACATCAAGGAGCAAAAACTGGTACCAAGGTATGTCCAGTAAAGGGCTTCGTAGATGTGCTGCACCTTTATGACGGATTACGTACTCAGACCACCAAACGGCACGTTCCAATCCAGTCATGGGCTGATCTTGAACCAAGGCTGCCAGTTCTTTTATTTTGTTTCGGTATTTTGGATTTTTAATAACTTCCAAAATTTTCGCTTGAAAATGATTTTTCTCCAAAGCAGTGTACTCGACTGATAACCCCATGCCTTTGGTCACCATTCTTTTAATGTTAGCCGCTTGGTCAGCAAAGAAAGGCATACCAACTATCGGAACACCAATATGAATTGTTTCATCGGACGACTGCAGACCTCCTTGTGTTATAAATAATTTTATATTAGGATGCCCTATAAGAATGAACATTGGAATGTGTTCAAACCTTCAATTAGAACTCACTTAGTACATCTTGTTGGGGTAGCCATTTTGATATAATTACATTATCTGGCTTATTGGGTAAATCTTCCGCTTCAAATTTCCATAAAACGATATAAGGTAACTCCGAAAATGTTTCAAGGATCGTCGTGCGGGTTTCCATTGGAATGTCCTTACTTTTGACATTGGAACCCAGACTGAAGTAAATAAAACCATTCTTTGCGTTATCCAACTTCTTCTTTAAATCCTGTGAATCGAGTTATTTGGAAAGTGTATTTAAAGCTGTAATACTTACATGAGGAAGGGGTTTAGGTGGTCTTAGATGTGATCCTCCTCCAATTTGAACGACAGCCGGAACCAGCGGTCGAATTTTGTGGAAAATGGGGTCACTATTTACAAATAGCATGCTAGCGTTTCTCATGATATCGTTGACGGATGAATAGTTCAGTCCAAAGTGTTTCTTGATCAACTGATCTTGCAAATGGGCGCCGTATGTTGTAAGTAAACTAAACGTGTAGAAGGAAACTACACTAGTGAGCCTTTGCGAAAATGGCATTTCGTCATCATATGGATGAATTACATCTGGATACATCACTGGATGGGTCGGATTTCCAATTAACTTGTAATGATCACTAAATCCATCCATAGATAGCATAGAAATAAATGGACATTGAAACTTTTCGACGAATGCGAACATTGCGGTCATTAAAGGCTCAATAATCACTAAATCAAATTGTTGATCACTTTTTAACAACTTTTGTACACTTGTATCTCGTAGCTGTTCATCCGTTATATCAAAAATTTGTGTCATAAACTGTAACATGGCTCCAAACACATTGTCGTTATAACTCAACACATTTTCCATAACGATCTTGTTCCACGCTTCATACGAAAAGTGTAAATCGATTTCAGTCAAATTTGTAAGCGTTGAATCTTTAATCGGATCTGTTGTTAACGTCGTAACTTGATGCCCTCTTAATGACAATTCTCTCCATAAAGGTTGAAACACTACCTGATGACTATAGGAAGGTGATGGCACTATGCCCAAAATCTTGCAGCACTTCCTACGTGAACAAACACTGCCACACCAATTAGCACATGCATTCCCACCATTTTGATCATGATGCCTTTTGCATGGGCAATTAAATAGCACGCTGAAATCGATATCTTTACACTACTTATAGGATGATACAACAAAATATCAACCTTAATCGTACAATGACATATCGTTACTTATCCGTAAATGAAATGATGATTGAGCATTATTTTTCAGATTTTTAGCGATGCTCCATAGAAAAACGTTTGTGCAAGTCAATCTCCCTCAAGGTGTTTGCGCTAAAATACTTATAATTATTATCATCTATGACACGCAATCATGACAAGATGTTTTGGCTTTAATGCTACAGGATGATCAAAATAATTATCAATTCACTTGGTCATAACTCGTAGCTCCATTTATATAACAGATGTTGGCAAAAGACACTTGTGGTGAATTTTGGGTGTAGTGATCCTGTTGAAATGTATGCAACATCCATGAAAAAGTAATGTGGGTACGCTCATTGGTAAAGAGTTCCATTTTGATTACTTACACATTAGTCAGCATCTAAAGAAAATGATTTGTAGTTGAAGGAATGAACAACACCCGACGGTACGAATAGTAATAGTATATTATATACGAGGGCTATTAATCACGAGAACGAATTTTTGCGAAACGAGCCGCAGGTGAGTGAAGCAAATCGTTCGAGTGATTAATACTGCCCACCCAAGCATATAACGAAAAAGAAGACTTCCTTGACCTCTCGATTCATCGTGGGTGGTGACTTTAAAGCAAAACACCAGCGCTGAGGAGTAAGACTAACAACTCTCGAGGTAGGAAATTAATGAAGGCAATGGAAGCTTTGGGCTTGAGTTTCCTCTCTACGGGTCAGCCAACATATTGGCCCACTAATAGAGAAAAGACCTACTTGATTTTTGTGGGCTGGGAAAATACAAGGCAGCAAACCGAACACAAGAATAAATCGAACGACCTCAAAGATAAGTCACTTGGAAAATCTAACACCTACAGAAACGACTATTACTCGTTATGGAGGGCCACCAAAAGTTAAGAAGGCAGCTCCTATCTTGTCACCAATGAAAAAATCAAATGGAGATTGGGCGAAAAGCGATGAGAAACACTTCGCGGGAGTATTCCAACCTTTTCTCGCAGAAATCACAGAAAATGAAGAGACACATCTAGAAGAGCTCTAAAAAAACCTGAATCCTAAAAATGCTTCAGGATAGGAGTTCATCACGGGAAAATATTAAAAGAACTGCCCGACCAAGGAATAAGATGCATCACCCAAATTATTTTCACCCCTAACTCACTGATAATAACATAATACCCCACCATCAATTTGGGTTCAGAAAGCAGCATGCTACAGTGCATCGAGTAACAGATGTTTTTCCAAGAGTTTAGAAAAGGGGCGGTATTGCTCCTCCTATGCATTCATAGAGATATCCCATGCATTCGATAACATGTAGCGTGGGGGGGGGGGGGCGCATTGCGAAGAAGGAAGAAGAAGAGAAGAAGAGAAGAGAAGAAGAAGAAGAAAGAAGAAGAAGAAGAAAAGAAAAGAAAAGAAGAAAAAAGAAAAGAAGAAGAGAAGAAGAGAAGAAGAAGAAGAAGAGAAGAAGAAGAAGAGAAAAAAGAAGGAGAAGAGGAGAAGGAGAGGAGAAGGGAAGGAGAAGGAGAAGGGAAGAGAGAAGGGAAGGAGAAGGAGAAGGAGAAGGAGAAGAGAGGAGAAGAGAAGAAGAGAAGAAGAAGAAGAAGAAGAAGAAGAAGAAAGAAGAAGAAGAGAAGAAGAAGAAGAAAAGCACTGCCAAGCTTCTATCTGCTATTGAAGTCTTACCTTGGAGAGAGAATGTTTCAAATCATGTATCGGGATACTCACCCAGACTCCTATCCCATAACGTCCGGAGTACCACTTGATCAAATTCTCTATCTGGTGTTCACCACAGACCTTCCTACAAAAAACTTTACATCATTCGGAGACGAATTATGGCTATGCACACGAACGCAAAGCTCTCATCACGCGATCTACAAGAAAACCTGAATGATATTCAAACATATCTTGAGAGATGGAGAATGAAGGCGAACGAGACTAAGTCTATCCGTGTAACATTCACGATGCGAAGAGGCAATTGTCCTCCCGTAACATTAAATGGTAAGGAATTGCCACAGTCGGAAGTGGTAAAGTATCTTGGCATCAACATAAAAAGACCATATTTGGGCAAAACGGAAGCAACTCGCCCTCAAATACAGAGAAACGTTATAGCTTCTTCAGCTCAAAACTTTCACTTGAGAAGAAACTCATCCTTTATAAAGCCATTATAAGGCCCATTTGAACATACAAAGATGTCAACGGAATGTTTTGAAGTTAATGAAGAAATTAAAAGCTACAGTGAAAAATATCAAAAGAAACTACACCTACATTTCAACAAATTAGCCATCAATCTCCTTGAGGACTCAACGCTCCTCTCCCACTAATATACGTATACTCTTCTCTTTCTCCTTCCTCCATATTTCCGTTTAAGATCATCCATCCGCT
>JAVRBK010000159.1:0-26093 GCA_036250285.1 Pyrocoelia pectoralis | reverse complement strand
CAAACGGTAATGATACTGGTATCGGCTGAAGTAGTCCGGCTGGTTTAAAATGGGCTTGCCCTTTTCGTGCTTGGCAATCCGGACATCCTTTGACATATTTTTCTACATCTTTTAATGTATCCCAATAATAGCGACTTTTTATTTTGTGGTGTCTTTGTGATGCCTAAATGTCCGGCATGTGGTTCGTTGTGGTGTGAATAGAGAATTTCTTCCCTAAGATGGCTGGGAATGACTACTAGATTTGGGTCTCCTTCTGTAGACGTGTTCTTCTTATAAGAACGTTGTTTTTGATAGTATAATTTTTTGCTCTTCTTCGTAGCGCTATACTGGCTTCTTCCGGTTGTTCGATGGCGTCGATCAGCATTGCTAATTTGGGTCATCTCGTTGAAAGTCATAATATCTGATGATTGGAGTAAATATGTTGGAATGTTTATGACGTCCTCGTCTTCTGCGGTGGGTTCCTCTACAGGGTTTCTGGATAAACAGTCGGCGTCTCGATGAGCTGTTCCGGCTTTGTGTACAATTGTAAAATCAAATTCTGACAATTTTATACTCCATCGTGCTAATCTTCCAGTTGGATTTTTTAGTGTTTTCAAAAAGCAAATGGCATGGTGGTCTGTTATGACAGTGATTGGTCTACCATGAATGAGGTGTCGTAGTTGCGTTAGTCCCCAAACGGCTGCTAAACATTCAAGATCTGATATCGAGTAATTCTTTTCTGCCTTTGTTAAACTCCGCGAGATATATGCTATAGGATGCATGGCTCCTTCTGTTTCTTGTAATAACACCGCTCCAATGCCGATACCTGAGGCGTCGACATGGAGTTCTTTAGGTGCCTCGGGGTTAAAATACGCTAATACGGGTGCATTTATTAATTTCGATTTGAGGGTTTCAAAAGCTAACTGTTGATTTGGGCCGAAAATAAATTTTACATCTTTTTTAGTAATTTCATATAAGGGTCGAGCTATTTGTGAAAAATTTTTAATAAATTTACGGTAATAATTAGCAAGTCCTAAAACTTTGGGTTGTTTTGACATTGTGGGGTTGGAAAATCTGAAATTGCTTTAAGCTTACTTGGTCTGGGGAAATCCCTGTTTCTGAAACAATGTGGCCTAATAATTTTACCTCTGTTTGTGCGTAGGTACATTTTGATGGTTTTAAAGTTAATCCGGCTTGTCGAAGTCGGGTGAAGGCATTACGGAGTCTCGCTAAATGTTCGTCGAATGTTGATGAAAAAATTAAAATATCGTCTAAATAAACTATTAACTCCTTCCTTCATTAATCCTTCGAAGACATTATCCATTAACTTCATAAACGTAGCTGGTGCGTTGCAAAGTCCAAAAGGCATTTTAGTGAATTCATAAGTCCGTCGGGTGATATAAAAGCTGTCTTCTCTTGGCTTTGTGGATCCATCGCACACTGCCAGTATCCGGAGAATAGGTCCAAACAGGTAAAATATTTCGCTTGGTGTAGATATTGGAAGATGTCATCAATGAGGGGTAAGGGGTAGTTATTTTTCTTAGTAATGGCGTTTAACTTCCTGTAGTCGACACAAAATCGGAAGTCTCCTCCTTTCTTCTTCACTAGGATGATTGGTGAACTATAGTTGGATTGGGAGGGTACTATAATGCCATGTTGTAACATCTCTTTTATTTGATCTGGATGATCTCTCTCTCTCTTTGAGAAACCCGATATGGCCTGCTCTTTACAGGTACTTCATCTCCGGTGTCGATTGTGTGGGTGACGTGATCTGTGAATCCCATAGCTGCTGCATCTTCGGCAAAGATGTCTTTAAATTCATTCAAAAGGTTGTTCAGTTGACCTTGTTCTTTCGATGATAATGATGCTGATATGGTATGCGTAGGGTTTTCCCTCGTTGTGGTTTCCTTCATGTAGTGTATATGATTGCTTCTAGGATCATATACGAGGTATGCAATGTAGTGCCCGCAAATAATTTTACTTTTTGACGTACCAATAATAACAGCGTAACGTAATGCGTACCTTCATGGTCATAGGGGTAGCGCAGGAGAGTAACTGATTTTTTGTTAAACAAAGCGGGTTCTAATTCAAAGCGATAATTAGAAAAATTCTTAAAAGTATCAGGGATATTGAATACAACTGGTATATCCACAGGGTTATCTATATCTAAAATTACGTCATGTTTAAGTGTTATTTTATATTTTTATTTTCCACATTTGAGCTTTTCATCAAAATATCGTTAATATCATCGTCCTTATTTTTCACAAAGGGTATTTTAAATCTTTTATAATTGTTAAACAACATCAAACACGAATAATTAAAATCTAATAAGGCTCTATTTTGCCGTAAAAAATTCACCTAATAATAAATTTACTGGTAACGTTTTAATGACTAATGCGTTTATTTTAGTTTCAAAATTTCCTAATCTAATGTTAAGCGTGTTTTCCTAAACAGGTATCTGTACATTTCCTGCAGCGTATAAAATAAGTGGCTTAGCTAAAGGCTTAATATAATTTGCTAAATGAGCACTAATAACATTATAATAACTTCCCGTGTCTATTAAATTTTCATGGGTTTTCTATTATCGATATTCCCGTATACATTGAGTAGATTGTCATTTAGAGCGAGTGTAGCACCGACACGTCTCAGTTGTCGTCGCCGATGCTGTTTTGGGAGTTTTTTGGATTTCTTCTCGGGGGGGTTGTTCGATCATTATAAAAATTGCGACTTGGGGAACGATTTCTAGAATTCGCGAAAGTTACTGACCTCTGATTTGTGTTGCGGTTTCCGCTCTCTCTATAATTATTTCTACGTAATTGTTAATATTTGCGCCTCGATAAGTTTGAGTTCTCGGGTGGTTAGGAACTACAAAGTCGCGATTACCTGGTCGATCGGTGAATCGATTATCATAAAATCGATCGTAATTACTTGAATTTTGGGGGGACCATCTATTATAGGTCTACGTGGATAATTTTGACTATTATTTTGAACATTGCAGGAAGCTGCATAATGTCCCGGTCGATTACAGTTAAAACAAATGGTCTCGCGTCTCTAGTCCTTGGGGGTATGCGACGGTATGGCTGGTTATCCCTTCGGCCGCTGGACGATGGTTCAGAAATTTGTAAATTGTTGAAACGATTTGTAGCTGTATTTACCGATTTGGTTGCTAATGATTGTAAAGGAAGTTCTTTGTTGAATCTCGTCACGAATGCGCATTTCCTGTATATTGGAAAGTTTAAATACGGCCGCTCTAAAATTTTCTGAATTTAACTCATCGGATTAGGGCAAAGTAGCATAAAATCGGCTTTGAGCCCTGGTTGAAGACCTTCTAAAAAATATTCCGAAGTTCGGCAATAGGGTTGTAGGGTTAACTTGATTTGCGAGTTCTAATAATTCGTAGTAATATTTAGGACAGTTTCCTCTATTTGCTGTTTACGATTGCGTAATTGGTGTTTAGCCGCTAAGGTGGCAGTTGTGCCCCCAAAATGTCTTTGAAATCGTTAGATATATCAGTCCAAGTATTAGAGGCGTTGGTTGGGTTTTTTAAATAATCAATATACCACGTATATGCGTTACCTCTTAAAAAATTTCCTAAGTGAGCGATTTTGTTGTCATCGCCCCAGTGATTAGAATTGGCACATCTATTATACTCTTGCAAAAAAGTAATGCAATTTTTTACGCCAGGTGTAAAAAAATCAGGGGTTACGAATTTTGGAAAGATCGGTGTAGATGCCGTCTCATTTACTTGTGAATGTTACGTTTTGATTCGCCATTATATTGTGGTACTATATTATGTGGTTTTACAACTATATCAACTTGTAATGGGGTTATCGAATCTTGTGGTTTGGATGTGTCAGCTGTTTTATTAGGTGAAGTTAATGTTTCATAAAAGTTTACTTTTTCTTTGAATTCAGGTTCGATTTCAACAATAGGGGTTGATGGTGGTGTTCGAATTAATTTTTAGTAGACGTAAAAATTACAGTATCATCTGGATTTGATGAAATTTGGTCCTCCGCGTGAATTGTAGATTGTTGGGGTTTGAAAGTTTTACTCCTAGTTTTATATTGATTTACTGGGGTACTTGCATTAGTAGTCGACATTTAAAGGTCAAAATTTTTCATGTAGCATAATGAATGAAATTCGGGTTTGTTTTTGATAAAGGATAAAAAAATTTAAATGACTTCGTTTTTGACAAGGAGAAATATAATTATAGTAATATTTAAGCAAATGAAAATAGTGAGAAGTGATACTACCGCACATGCATTAGTAATCATTGTATCTAGGGGATTGTTTGGGTTAAACGTGACTAGACAAATTGCTTGAAGGGTAATAATGAATAGTTTGGAGGAGAATAAAAATTAAGAACGGTATTTCCATCACTTACTTTAAGGTAGTAATTAAAAATAAAGTCCGGTACGATTGTAAAGAAATAAAAAAAAATTTTAAAGGACGGCGCCTCCACCATTTGTCACGCTATGGTTTGGTGATAATTAGATTTGGGGGTTGTTAATAGATTCTTGTGTGCTTGGCATTACGAGAGTGCGTGACTTACAATGGATCGCAATTGGGCATTAAGATACATAGGAGGATTAACATTATATTAACTAAGCATAGCATAAAATCATGATTACAATAATACTAACAATTAAATAAAGCTAACTTAAATGGTACTTTACCCTAACATTGGTTTTGGTACACTGGCCCATCACTATAATAGTATATGTCTAATGGTTGCAATTTCAATTGCTTCTCTTGATTCTGACTGACTCTAGTGTCCCGGCATCCCATACTTATACTCGTCTTTACTCTGTACGTCAGTACTTCCGACAACACCCTAAGATAACCTACTTTGGGTCTCCACAAGATCCCGGATGATTTGCACGGAAGATTGATATGGACGGTAATTTCTTATAATCTAATCTATCTATAAAAAGTCCCGTTCTACTTACTTCGGAGGAAATGAATAATACATTTCGCATTACTGATATGAATAATTAATTCTTAAGATTTTCAATATGTGACAATATGCTAATTGTCAGTTCAGCCTTAGAAGTGTTATACATAACATTTTTGGTGTAAAATAATTAGGCTACATAATATTTACATTACTGTGTTACCATTTTATGACAATTTTGAGAAAAATGCAAGAAACTATTGTGTGTAATAATTTTGTTTCTATAAAAGTGTTGATGTAATGGCGTACTAGATCGAATTAGTTTATTACATTTTTCTCAAAAATTTCTTAAAATGGCAACAGTAATGTAAATATTATGTAGCCTAATTATTTTACACCAAAAATGTCATGTATAACACTTCTAAGGTTGAACTGACAAATAAAAAAATAAAAATAAAAAAAAAAAAAAAAAAATAAATAAATCGTAATAAATGTTTAGATAGATGAAAGTACGTAAAATTCTCTACAAAAAAATTAGATCGTGCAATTTAAAAAAATAGTCGATTACGTCACAACAAACGAATGACTGCGTGTAAAAGATTTTTTTTCATCAAATTGTAGCAAAGACCGTCCCATTTAATAATATAATATGTGGTTTGTTAGAGTTTATAACACCACTGAAGTCGCTATACTCCTGGGCGCTTTTCGTTGAACAGTCTGTATATACATCCTACGCTCCTAAGCAATATATGTACGGATGAAACATTTACATTAAAAAACAGAAGTGTTTATATTATGATTACATACTGTTTTATTAATAATGAAACTTTCAGATTTGTACGGCATTGACTTTTCATAGACGAATGCATTAAATTCAAATAAATTATTTGAATGCCGTATAAAAAAATATCGTACCAACTATCACCCTAAAGTACCTTTCGTTACATGGAATTTTCTGCACGTTTTTCCCCCTCTACTGACTGTTGGACTAACAAAAATGTACGGCATGTGAAAAAATGTTATCTATGCACAAAATACTTCAGAATAAATTAATTTTATGTTGTGTCAAATAACCCCCCCGGACCACGGAAAAGAGGAGGTTGCAACCCTCGATCTTTTCCCCTTGTACCATGATTTTTGTACGGCGTTGCGGAATAATGAATTAGAAGAGGTAGTGAACTGTATGGAACCGATGCCGTACACAATTAAATGACCAAATTTACCCTGAAAATCGGCGGAAAATGAAAAATTTTTCCGACTTTGTGGCGCAATATTTTGTACGGCACTAAGCGTTTTCTCATTATTTTTCATGGATCTATTGATTGTGAGAATGCCGTACAAAAATATGACCAAAATATACCCGGTCTACCTGTACTTTTGAATTCTCACCTGTACTCAGTTGGACAGCTTACAAGTGACGGCATAGTGCTGAATCTTATTATTTTATGCCCTTCTATCGTTCTACATAGGTCTCCTGGTGGTTCAAATGACCCATCAATTTTTGATACGGGCCTGTAGTCTAATGGTCCGGGAGCCGGCCACCTTTTTTGCAATCAATTAATATACTTTTTATACTTCGTGAGCGGCTTTATTTTAACGAGACGCCAAACTCTTTCCTCTGCGAAAATTTTCGCAAATGGGTCCTACGGGGTGCGCAGGGGTAAAACACGTTGATGTGCTAATTATAAAAAATTGATTAATATTGTTGTGTACTTTGAATAGTTGTAAATAAATAATCACCCTGAAGCTTCTTTTACAATTTTATTCTCCAAACGTAACAAAAACAAAGTACTTATTTACTATTACTATGCCGCCTATATTTTTTTATATTCCCTGGCGGCAATTTCAAATACATAATATAACAACAGTTGTAACACCCTCCTTACTAGAAATTCAAATACTACCTAGTGTATTAAATTAAAAAATTAAAATTATACAATTTCAAATAAGCAAAATGTTACATCACAAAATCTTTGAATTTGCTGGGTAATTTAGTCATTCGTCGGGGTCTGTTTTCCATCTGCGCTTCCTGGTGCTCCTCGGCTTTGACAGCCAACTGCATTGGACTAGGCGCACGGTCATCAGCTGCCGATGTATTTTGAATTGGGTCATATTCAAAATCCTGTTCATATTTTTTAGTTGACGAAGCAATAATCTGATCTGCATGTCTTCGCCACACTCTGCCATCATCAAGTTCAATATTATAATGTAATTTACCTAATCTATTTCGTATTGTGCCAAAATCCCATTTATTTTTGCTAGTGTAATTTCGAACCTGGACTCTTTCCCCCTTTGTAAATTCGCGAACAGTAATATTATCATTGTAAGGAATAGAGTTTCTTTTTAATTTATCTGGCAAAATTAAGCTTAACCTTGACCTTACAGTTCTGCCAAACATTAACTCTGAAGGAGTTTTAATGGTTGTCGTATGCGGCATTGTTCTGTACTGAAAAAGTAATTGTTGTAAATTTAGATGTAAATTTTTTGAATTATGGTCCATCTTTAATAAGGACTGTTTTAAAGTTTGCACAAAACGCTCCGCTTGGCCATTGGTTTGTGGGTGGTAAGGGGCTGTGAACTTTGATACAATACCGTTACTTTTTAAAAAATTTTGAAAATCCATTGATGTAAACGTTGGACCATTGTCTGTAACTAATAGCCTTGGTAACCCAAAACATGAAAATATTTCCCGACATACTTTAATTGTCGAGCTTGATGACATATTGTCTACTATGTACACGAATGGAAATTTTGTAAACGAATCAATTAATATGAAAAAGTACTTGTTCATAAATGGACCTGCAAAATCCGCATGAACTCTTTCAAAGGGTGTATTCGAAGGTTCCCAAATGTGGTTTTCTACTTTTGGCGGGTTATTTTTATGCAAGTTACATATTTCACAATTTCTACAGCAATTCTTTCAATGTCTCGTCTATTCGTGGCCACCAGCAATACCCTCTGGCGAGACCTTTCATTTTAACTACTCCAAAATGGCCGCAATGTAACTCTTCTAAAACCCTTGACCGTAGTTGTTTTGGAATAACCGCCCTGTGCTCTCGCATTAGTACCCCTTGCTCTAAATTGAATTCTAATTGGTCAATATGAAATCTATCCTTTTCAGGAATTTGATCTCCTTTTCTTAAAAATGAAACAATTTTGTATAATTCTGGATCTTTTCTGTAAAATGTATCAGATCCTTTGAATTTACTGGTAGGGTATTTATATTTTCCAAATGGAAAACATCTACCACGTCAAAATTTGGTTCAATTTTGCTCTTTAATGGCAATCTTGACAAGCAATCTGCATTACCATGTTCTTTTGTATTTTTATACCTAATGTCATAATTAAATCCCTGCAAAAATAGTGCGTAATGTTGCATTCTCAAACAACTGTACATTGGTAAACCCTTAGTGGGTGAGAAAATTTGGACTAACGGTCTATGGTCTGTATGTAAAATGAACTTATTCCCGTATAAGTATTGAATAAACTTTTTAACTCCGAAAATAATGCCGTAAGCCTCTTTATCAATTTGAGAATACTTTTTCTGAGTTTCTGATAATGTATGTGACGCGTATTGAATTACTCTTTCTTCACCATTTGGATATAAGTGAGAAAGAACCGCTCCCACTCCATAGTGACTAGCATCTGTTGCTAATACTAACGGTAGTTTGCGATCAAAATGTACCAAAAAGTCATCACTTTGAAATTTTTCTTTTACGTATTGAAATGACCGGTCACATGCTTTTGTCCAAATGAATTTTTGCCCTTTTCGTAAAAGTTGGTGTAACGGAAATAAAATTTCTGCTAAATTTTGAATAAATCTGCCGTAATAGTTTATCATTCCAATAAACGCACGTAGTTCAGTTAAATTGGTAGGTTTGGGCATTTTACTCATGGCTTCAATCTTATCTTTTGTTTTATGAATGCCCTGTTTGTCAATCATGTAACCGCAATATTCAATTTTGTCTTGAAAGAATTGGCTCTTACCTAAATTAACTTTAATATTATACTTGTGTAATTGTTGAAAAACTTTCTCGAGTCTTTCTAAATGCTCACTATCGGAACAGCCTGTAATTTTTATATCGTCTAAAAAAATTGAAACGCCAGGTATCCCTTGCAATACTGTTTCCATCATTCTTTGCCAAATGGCAGGAGCTGATGCTATTCCATAAAGTAACCTATTACACCTGTATAACCCTTTATGTGTATTTAACGTAATATAATCCCTATCTTCCGGTGTAAGCTCTAATTGCAAGTATGCATTTTGTAAATCAATTTTTGAAAATTTTACTCCTCCAGCCATATTTGCAAATAGTTCCTCGATTGTAGGTAATGGATGTTCGTCAATTTCTAAATTTGGATTTATAGTGACTTTAAAATCTCCGCACAATCGAACAGTTCCATTAGGTTTTAATACTGGGACTACTGGTGTTGCCCACTCCGTCGACGGTACACTTTCTAGTATCCCGTTTTCGACTAACCTATCAATTTCTTTTTCTACTAATGGACGTAATTTAAATGGTACTCGTCTGGATTTAATAAATACCGGTTTTACATTCATTTTAAACTTTAGTTTGGCTTGTAAGCCTGTAATTTTTGTAACCTCACCATTGAAAATATTACTGTACTCTTTCAACATTTGACCTAACTTGTCAGTGCAATTTACCTTCTGAATAGTATCAAATTCGAACAAGTTTAATTGTCTCAGCCACTCTCTCCGAGTAATGGCTGTTCATTTATTTCTGTAATGTATAGGTTTAGCAAGTATTTTGAATTCTTATAATAAACTTGTACGCTTGCATACCCTACTACATTTAAGGCAGTTTGGCAATACGTTATTAAATTTATTTTTGTACTTGAAATTGCATGCGCGGGAAAAAGACTACAAAACAAATTCTTACTCATCAGTGACACTGCTGCACCACTGTCAACTTCAAAAATAATGTCCTTACCCTCTATTTGCAGTTTAAGAAAATATTTTTGTCTCAATTGAGTGTCTTCTGCTTTAATATGTAAAATTTGTTCTGCAAGTTCTATTTGATTTACTTTAGGACTTTTCTTTTTCATGCAGACTCGCTGTAAATGACCTGTGCCGCCGCATCCCCTGCACTTGATGTCTCTGCTCAAGGTGCAACTGGTAGCCAGATGGTTTTTACCACATCTAAAACATACAATTGTATTACCCTTTTGTTCATTTTGTGGCGCTTGAGAAACATGTTTGTTTTTGGATTTACTACTACATTTCTGAATGTCCTTTACAGTATTGATGTTGTCTCCCAGTTGTCGAACGTCCCTTTCGGATATTTCCATACTTATTGCTACTTCCACTGCGGTCTTCAGCTCCAGATCCTTAGTTTCCATAAGTCTCGTTTGCGCTCTCTTGGATTGTAGTCCAAACACAAACTGGTTTCTTATGGCTTTCGTTAAGTACGTTCCAAAATTGCAATTTATATACTAAGTCTATGCAATTCTTGGCAAAATTCCTGTACCGATTCGCCTTGTAGTTGTCGTCTTGATTGAAATCTGTAAATTTCTGCAATTTCCAATGGTTTTGGAGAATAGTAGGCCTCAAGAAGTTGTACCATTTCGTTGTACGGTTTTTTTTCTGGGTCTTCTGGTGCCAGTTTGTCACATAGCACATTGTACGTTGTAGTACCCATGTAATGTAGAAGGTAATGCAATTTTACCTCTTCCTGTGTATTAAACACCTTAAATGCTGTCTCCAATCTCTTCACCCATCTCTCCCAAGACGTAACTTCCGGGTTGAAAATCTCGACGGTGAATTGATTTGACATTTCGCAATTGTACAATTTTCAGGTATTTTCCAGTGTAATTACCAGGTTTCCTTAATCCTCGTCGCCACTTGTTGTGTACTTTGAATAGTTGTAAATAAATAATCACCCTGAAGCTTCTTTACAATTTTATTCTCCAAACGTAACAAAAACAAAGTACTTATTTACTATTACTATGCCGCCTATATTTTTTTATATTCCCTGGCGGCAATTTCAAATACATAATATAACAACAGTTGTAACAAATATCACTTAATTTTTTAGCTAACTGTTAAGTTTTTTTGTAAGTAATTCATAATAACATTTGTCCTACAACAAAAATGTGTCCATCAAGAGATACATGTAGATATTACTACATTAATAAAAATAATGAATATCAAGCTGGTTTTTTTCCGTAGCTTATTAAATCTTTGCATAATTAAATACCCACTTTGTCCATGATATTCATCAATTTTTTGTAATTCCCAAATCAACGTGTTTTTCCCTGTCCACTCCCGTAGGACCCATTTGCGAACATTACCGCAGAGGAAAAAGTTTACCGTCTCGTTAAAATAAAGCCGCTCACGAAGTATAAAAAGTATATTAATTGATTGCAAAAAAGGTGGCCGGATCCCGGACTAATAGGAAAACACGCGGAAATAATACCATTTGTGGTACAGCTACGATCCCACTTTATTAAAAGCGGCAACGAAAATTATGTCCTACCACGTTTATAGGCTAGTAACCTACTACTACCACCGAGATTATTGTTCAATGCCTAAGTGAAAAAAAAGTAACGGGCTTAAAATGTGAAAAACTTCAGTCAATACACCCCGAAGAGTACAGTTCATTCAAGATATCTGTACCGGAGCATCACTCACTCCCGAATTAATTGCGGCCGCAGTTACATGGCCAGCTAATGTGCGAGTTATAATCGTTTTTTCAGCGCCATCCGGTAGGACAACTAAATTCCTAAAAAAAGCTCCTAATCTGGATTATATACCCTAATGCAACAAATAGCAGGGAAAACCTCATGGATCCTTTAAACATACATTCATCACAAATTGCAGACATCAGTAGGTACACAATCAAAAAACGACAACGGGCAACGGCCCCGGTCCAATGTGAAGATAAGAGAGAGAGCTAATAACGTGCCTAATACAGCTAGAGATATATCAATTCTACACATCAAAAATTTTGATTTAATTTGTGTAAGTGAACATTGGTTTATTCAACCTGATCAACTTGGTTCCCTTAACATTGGGTTCCATAGGCGTCATTCGGTGGTGGCAGTTGCCACCCCAGAATTGACGAGTCCAGTATAACTTGAAAATGAACTAAAATTTAATTAATAGAGTATTTCAAATTTAAAACATTTCAGCAATATTAAACACATAAACAAAGACAAAACAAATCACATTCAGGAATGTTCCCAAAATCGATTCAGCGTTTCATCTTTGTATCGCTATAGAAATTCTTTGTTTCAAGTAAGTTTAGATCTGGGCTCTCTTGTGGTGAAACAACTCTTGTTTCCTAGATTGTCAATGAATCTTAAAGCTTCTTCACACCACCCAGCAAACACATTTATATATAAAATACATAAATTATGTAAGAGCTTTTTAAATTTATATAAAACTGGAAGAAAAATAAGAGATATTTAATGTCAGGATGTCAGCAATTTTCAAAATAATATATGTCTATTAGATGCAAATTATTCTACATGAATTTATATACGTTTTATGTATATTTGTAATATTTACATAAAAAAATATTAGTTGTAAAAGCGTTGCGATGACCAAAATGGCAGCTACTCGAGCATAATGTAATTATTATTATTGATAAGTTGGGTTATATTCTTGCCAACTTATTAAAACCATCATTACATCCTTTGTATTAGGGATGAGTGATTGACATAAACGATACAAATTAAAATTATTATCAGTGAAGTTAGAACAACGTTTCGCCACCATTTTGTGGCTTTTTCAAGTCTACAATGAAACAGAAATACACATATTAGAGACTTAAATATAGTTGTTAATTGGTACATCTACAATCCAGTTAGGGCAGGGAGAGGATTAATTTCACAAATGCAAGCTTACCTTGATTAATAGAAGGATAAAATTTACACTTCATTATGAAAATTAAAACGTGTAGCATGTGTCAGCGTGTGTGATACTAGAGTGAGGTTAGTTGTAGTTGGTTTTAAGTAGGAATAAAATTTGATAAGTTATGAAAGTAAGTATTGATATTGGGAATTGAGATTTTCCGTATCCGTTTTAAAGTTTATTGAATTGTTGGTTTTTTTTATGGATATGGATTCAAGTAGGATTCTCTTTTTCAAAAAAGGTTCTGTGTGGATGATTTTTGTATTAAGGATGTCAAAGTTGTGATTTAGATTAGTAGCATGTTCTGAGAGCGCTGTGTTATTATTATCAATGTAAAAAATTATTTAAGCAGTTCCATACAAAAAATGGAAAAACTACATTTTACGTGCAACTGTACTTTTAATTATATTTAACTTAATTCTTGCACGAACCCGTTCTCACATGAACTGAAATCCGACAGTTTATTATGATATACTTGCTTGAAAAATGTCCCTTAACCGGATTCGAACGTTTGCGGGTGGGCGTTGCAAATTCTGAAATCCGACATTGTACCACTGCGCTAATCTGTAACATCCCTTCTTTTTATTTCGTACTTCGTAACTTTGCGCTGTTTCGCGTTATTAGTTTAAACTTTGTTTGATTATACCGTTGAGTGAAGTCTTATTCAATAATATTATACCTATCTTTAACTTTATGTTAAAAATGACCAGGATTTAATTTATTTATATTATTTATTTTCTATATAAATTAGACGCATTTTAGTCGATACGGATCTAATATTGAAGGTACGTGAACTACAATTTTTGGCGTTATGGAAAACACGCGCGTGCGATTAATTATGCGGCGCAAATAGAAACTGACTTTATTTTCGACCATACAATATATGTAATGTAATGATAATTTCTAATTATATTTACAGAAGGCATACATAAAAAATAAGTAATATTACATGTAATATTTTACATATAACGTACATAAATCTAATCATGTAAATATGACAGCACATGAATTTCATGAGTGATATGTAATTATCTATATTATTGGAAGACATCTTCTGGATAAATTCGTGTGATAAAAGGTTTATTAATAGCTTTTCTACGTTTCGGTAGTCTTTCTTGCTACACATTATTTAGGAAACCAACGCACACTAATCGCACACTACCTACCTCAATGCCCATTCACATCATCATCATCATCATCCTTCTCAACTACAGGCTATTATTAAGTCATTAACTACACGATCTATCCGCCTAACTGATACTAAATCTAGAAAAGAAGAACTTAATAATCTCACCAATATATTAAAACTAAATGGGTATCCCTCAAAACAAATACAAAAAACATTGTGAGTATCACCGAAAACAGAACAAAACCAAAATCCAAAACTGAAGAACTCAAAAAACATTTAATATTGCCAATATAAAGGGTGTAACAGATGCTATTGCAAGAAAATTTCCTAAAGCACAATTTAGAACAATCTTTAAACCCCATACAACTATTCACCAACTATTAAGAAACCCTAAAGATAAAATACATGGAGAAGAACAGGGGGTATACGAGATTCCATGCAGCAATTGTCAAAATTCTTACGTTGGACAAACGAACCGAAAACTTAGTGCAAGAGCCCAAGAACATAAATTAGCTATAAAACAGCATATTTCGTCTAACTCTTTAGCAAATCATCATTTAGAAACCGGCCACAGTATCAACACCGATAATATTAAATTACTTTCTTCGGCATATACCCTACAAGAACGCATAACGAGAGAGGCTATCGAAATCGAAAAACGTCCTTTAGCACTAAACAAACGAGACGATGGTTGTAGATTATCACCACTGTGGAAACCAATAGTTAAGAGGATCCAAATAGCTCAAAATAACCATATTATACTTCCCAACATCCCTCAAAATCTACCACAAACCACAGATACATACACAGGACCTGCAACTCGCAGCAGAACAAAAGTTAAAACTAAAATCAAGTGATATGACATCTAGTGTCAAACTAATCAATCATTCTTGAAAAAGGTAGCAAAGAAAGACTACCGAAACGTAGAAAAGCTATTAATAAACCTTTTATCACACGAATTTATCCAGAAGATGTCTTCCAATAATATTAACAACATTCGTGGAAACCTAAACAATAATAATTATCTTATATGGAAATGATACATTACAGAAAATTAAAACATACAGGAAACTTAGGATCAAAAATGTGAGTTATTGTCAGATCTAACTTTTCTCAAACGATGCCGAGACCACAAGGTGATACCTAACGCTTTTAAAATTAAACCTCGTCCAGATATTCGTGGATCACATGACATCTTTCAAAAAACTAGTTACTCTTTAATGAAAAAATCCATTCACAATCTAAGATATAAACTGGACTCCATAAATAAATCTCTCTACAACACCTTTCAACTATTAACCGAAGAAGGAATACATCCAATTATATTTGATACCGTTGACAGATTAATAGAAAATGCTGTTGATTCTACATTTATGATTAAATCCTTAAGGCAAAAACAAAAATTTGATCATCTATACAAGAAACCTGAACAACAAAGTGAAACACTAAAAACTGTAATACATAATTTTAGCAACACTAACATCAGTCAAGATGCAATCAATATTTTACAAAAAGGTTTCAACTTTGCCATTACACCAAAAAGGATTCCGATAGAAATATTATAACTAATGTAGAAGTAGCATTAACCACTGTTGAACAACCGACTGCCGATGAAATCAGATTAGATATAGCTAATATCCTCAAAAAAGCTCGTCCACCAGCTCAAAATGTAACAAAAAAAGAACTTGATGCTTTAAAAGAATTAAAAAATAACAACGACGTCTTAATACTTCCAGCAGATAAAGGTAATGCTACAGTAATCGTTAACAACAATGAATACCATCAGAAAATGGTAACTTTACTAAATTCATCAGAGTATAAGACTAGCAATACAGACCCAACAACTTATTTGGAAAAGAAGACAAAATCTCTTATCAAATCAACATCTTTAAGTGATAAAGTCAAACAAGAACTTATTCCTAGGGAAAAGAGTTCACGTATACCGAAAATATACGGATTACCAAAAATCCATAAAGAAAATTGGCCATTACGACCAATTGTGAGTGCATTTTCTCCAACCACGCACAAACTCGCCCGATATCTTGCGAAAGAACTTCAACCTATTTGTGTAAGTGCTAGTTCGTATATTAAGAACTCTCTTGACTTTTTAAATAAACTTAAAAATGTTAATTTAGACATTAGTGATGTTCTAGTTAGTTTTGATGTTACTTTCTTTGTTCACAAAAGTTCCGATACAAGAAACAATCAAAATTTTACGGTCCAAACATTCAGTTAACGAAGATATTATAAAACTAATTGAGCACTGCATGTCTTCAACATACTTCATTTACAAAGGACAATTTTACAAACAAATAGAAGGAGCTCCAATGGGATCACCACTTTCACCTGCGATAGCTGATGTCTACATGGAAGACTTTGAAAATAAAGCTTATCCTCATATCCATTAAAACCCAAGTGCTGGTATCGCTACGTGGATGACACATTTGTTATATGGCAACATGGATTAGACAATTTAAATGACTTTTACAACATCTTAATAACATCCATCCAAATATTAAATTTACCATGGAAATTGAAAAACAGAATCAGTTACCATTTTTGGATATTTTGGTCACCAAAATTGGAAAAGAATTCAGCTACACATTATTTAGGAAACCAACGCACACTAATCGCTACCTCAATGCCCATTCACATCATCATCCTTCTCAACTACAGGCTATTATTAAGTCATTAACTACACGATCTATCCGCCTAACTGATACTAAATCTAGAAAAGAAGAACTTAATAATCTCACCAATAATTAAAACTAAATGGGTATCCCTCAAAACAAATACAAAAAATCATTGTGAGTATCACCGAAAACAGAACAAAACCAAAATCCAAAACTGAAGAACTCAAAAAACATTTAATATTGCCATATATAAGGGTGTAACAGATGCTATTGCAAGAAAATTTCCTAAAGCACAATTTAGAACAATCTTTAAACCCCATACAACTATTCACCAACTATTAAGAAACCCTAAAGATAAAATACATGGAGAAGAACAGGGGTATACGAGATTCCATGCATCAATTGTCAAAATTCTTACGTTGGACAAACGAACCGAAAACTTAGTGCAAGAGCCCAAGAACATAAATTAGCTATAAAACAGCATATTTCGTCTAACTCTTTAGCAAATCATCATTTAGAAACCGGCCACAGTATCAACACCGATAATATTAAATTACTTTCTTCGGCATACCCTACAAGAACGCATAACGAGAGAGGCTATCGAAATCGAAAAACGTCCTTTAGCACTAAACAAACGAGACGATGGTTGTAGATTATTACCACTGTGGAAACCAATAGTTAAGAGGATCCAAATAGCTCAAAATAACCATATTATACTTCCCAACATCCCTCAAAATCTACCACAAACCACAGATACATACACAGGACCTGCAACTCGCAGCAGAACAAAAGTTAAAACTAAAATCAAGTGATATGACATCTAGTGTCAAACTAATCAATCATTCTTGAAAAGGTAGCAAAGAAAGACTACCGAAACGTAGAAAAGCTATTAATAAACCTTTTATCACACGAATTTATCCAGAAGATGTCTTCCAATAATATTAACAACATTCGTGGAAACCTAAACAATAATGTAATTATCTATATGTATATATTATATGAATTTCTGTATACAGAATATCCGTAAGTTTCTATACTATTATGTAAAATATACGGAATTGTGTGACATACGGTTTATATAACTTTATTAAACAATACCTACATACTTGATACATAAAAAAGCATATGTAGGGGTATTTACTTCAATTTATATATGTTGTATGTATATTTTATATGTGTGTTTGCTGGACAGGGACCCAAAGTTTCCACTGCTAAAGGCAGGAAATAAAATTCTGATTAATGAGACCTTTGTATTTTTCTGTCTTTCGTTTGGCTCACAATTCAGCCACAGATCTACTAGATAAGCAAGAAGATAAGATGGGTTAGACAATCTAAACAGGTTGAGTCCCATATGAAATGTTGACCTTTAGACCAAGGGACTAATGACATACCATCTCTCCTTCCATCGTGACGAAATATAGCTCCAATACCAAAGGATATTTAGCAATTTGAAGGGCACAATACACAATATTATTTAATTCGCTATGACGTGAATGTCTTCCTATGCTCACAACTTAACCCGTGTATTCCATCAGTATTGACTTTCTGTCCACATTGACATTTATGAGGCGAGCAGATATTGAGGCCAAACCAAAGGGCTAATGAGATACGCAAAGAATTGTTATCCAACATTGTTCCTAAAGATCGGAAAGGAAGGACCGTCAGCCAACCATTGGATTCAGGCTTCTGGGTTGCAATCAGTCGAGCCTGATCTTTTTGATCACAGAATGTAGTACTTAGTAGTAGTAGTAGTAGTAGTAGTAGTTTATTTCTTGACCAGTGGTATTGAAAATATTGTAAATATACATATGTGCATAAAATAAATGTAATATAGACATAAAAAATACAAAAACAAAATTTGACAAAAACATGATAATAATAAGTTATTTTAGTTGTAAATATAAAAGTAGGTATGTAAAAATAAGTAAGTAATTAGATATTAAAATATAACTTATAAAATATAGGCTGACTAGATTTTGATAGTGTTTATAAACAAAAACATAAAAATAGCATTTTAAAATATTATTGTTCAAGGTACTCATTAATTGAATAAAAACAAAATTTTGTCAAGTGTTCCTTTAGCACTTTTTTTAATTCTTTTTTTACCTCAATAACACGTATTAAGGGCGGCAGCTTATTATACAGCTTAACAGAATGAAATATGTACGATCTATGGTATATTGCACTTTTACTTAAATCAGTTCTATATAAATTATTTCTAGTATTGTATGAGTGGAAATCAGAGTTTTTGAGGTAACTGCTTTTTACTAGTCATAAATAGGCAGCATTCATAGAGTAGATTGTAAACTGTCATAATATTGTGTTTCAAGAAAAAAGGCCGACAACTATCCCGCTTAGTTAGGCCAAACAAAATTCTTATCGCTTTTTTTTGAATTTTTAAAATGTTAACCAAGGAGTGAGTATGCCCCCAAAAAATTAAACAATATCGAAATGTGGATTCAAAATACGCGTAATAAACATTCAATAAAGTTTCAAAATTAGAGATTGGCTTTAATCTGCGTAAACAAAAAAGTGCTTTATTTAATTTATTTACAATTAATTCGATCTGAACACCCCATTGAAATTGATTGTCAATAATAACTCCTAAGAGCCTTGTTGACACAACATAATTTATTTTCATGCTGTTTGCAAAATTTTGCACAAATTCTGCATGCTGTGTATTATTTAGAAATGAAATAAGATTAGATTTATTTAGATTCAGAACTAAACCGTTTGCAGAAAACCAATTTTGCAATTTGAGTATTGTTTGTTCGGTGTTGAGTGCTAATTCTGAAACAGAATCAGCAATTATATTGATGCTAATGTCATCGGCATACATTGTAGTAGGGTAGTATATGATGTTGGGAAGATCATTCATAAAAATTACAAATAGTAGTGGCCCAAGTATAGAACCCTGGGGTACTCCATGACTGATTGTAATTTCCTTAGATTGACAACGTCCAATTTCATTATTGTTTGAGTAATCTATTTCAACAACTTGTTTACGGTCTGCCAAATAAGACCTGAAAAGTGCCAAAGTGTTTGAGCGAATGCCATAATATTCCATTTTTTCCAACAATAAATCAGGATCGATGAGGTCAAAAGCTTTCGATAGATCTAAATTTATGCTAACAACCAATTGTTTTTTATTAAAGCATTTAATATTGTACTAAGAGTATTGTGCAAAGCAGTACTTGTTGATCTATTGTTTAAAATCCGTGTTGGCTATCTATAAATAAATTACGTTTTTCAAAATAGGTTAATATTCTTTGTTTAATGGCGGTTTCAATAATTTTGCTAAGTGTTGTCGGAATTGATATTGGCCTAAAATTTGAATATTATCCTTCTCTTTGTTTTTATAAAGTGGAATCACCTTTGCTTTTTTAAACTCTTTAGGAAAGTATCCAGCATCAAAGCAAAAATTAATGAGATTTGACACGACTCCAGAAATGATATTTGAGCATGCCTTTATTGTTGGAACTGGAATATCAGTACATGACGTATTCTTCAATTTTCTAACTATACTCGCTATTTCGTCTGAAGTAGTAGGTGTAAGGTAAAAAGAATTTAAATTATTAATTTTTAGTGAAGTTAAGTACTTGAGTGCTGAATCATAGGAGGGTAACGGACTAATCAAAGTTGTCGCAATTATAGAAAAATAGTTATTAAATTCTTCTACAATAACTTTAGGATTTTCAGTTAAGATTC
The DNA here is from genome assembly GCA_036250285.1 of Pyrocoelia pectoralis. Taxonomy (NCBI): domain Eukaryota; kingdom Metazoa; phylum Arthropoda; class Insecta; order Coleoptera; family Lampyridae; genus Pyrocoelia; species Pyrocoelia pectoralis. Next base: position 5,874 of record JAVRBK010000159.1, on the reverse strand, counting down.
TATGAACTTTTACCACAAAATTTCTTTGTTTGTCTGTAGATTTATTTAATTCATTTTTTATAACGTTCCAAGTCGTTTTTGGAATATTTGATGACTGTGCTATATTTATATCAACGTTAATTTTTTTGGCAGCTTTACAAATTTTTTTAATATTTCAGAGTACTTTAAATAATACTTATGCAGTACGGTATTTGGAAAAAATTTTAAAGTTCATAAATTTCTCTTTTTGTTTTTGATAATTTTTTAATGCCATTTGTGATCCAACTTTTTGACGGTTTAATAGCAACTTTTTTTAACGGAGGATTTCGTAGTACAATTTTTAAAAGGTATCAAAAAACGTTTATGAAATGGATTAAATTTTTAGATTATCCCAATTAGATTGTAAATTAGGAATAAGTGGTAACTCTAGGCCATCATAATTTGGAGTTAGTATTAGACAAACTAATGAATTTAACATTGTGCTACCTATTGGGGGATTTCAATGTCCATTTTTTTGGAATGGATAAAAGGTCCCGCACGTTATGCGGATTCCTTAAATCCAATGGTTTTACTCGAACAGTTTTCTCCGCTACACGTGGGGAAACTGCTTGGGTAACATAATATTTATTAATTTCTCCCTGGACAAGCTGATAAGACTAATAACCTTAAGTTATCATTAAAAGATTAAACACTATCTCGAATAACCTTTCCAGCGCTTGTCTTCTTGCATGCTTTATTGATAGCAAATTAAATTTCCACATACACTGTGACCACATCTTGAACAAATTGTATAAATCTATATTTTTACTGAAAAGGTTACGTAACAATACTCCAACTAATATCATGCGAACCGCTTACTACGCACTGATTCAAAGTGTTCTGTCCTATGCTGTGTTAACTTGAGGACACAGTGCATCGTGGAAGACAATTTTTCGTCTCCAACGAAAGCTGTCCGAATTATTGCCGATTTTCCATTCAGAGAAGACTGTCGCAAAACCCCGTAGATGTTCATACCTCACATTAGCACTTCCTGGCCTATGGCAGAGTGACCACTACTCCCGACATCACAAATTGCACCGGCCAATGTATGTATGGCAAGCCACGTGGAGCTGGGAGCCTTATGGACAACACTAGTAACGACACCTGGCCGTTCTACAACCAGCTGACTTCTTACGGTCCCGTGAACACTTCTCTGTCATCACTAACGAGCCGACAAGTAAGAAAGCAGGGAACACGCGTCTTGGAAACAGGCGCACGTTACCAATACCACAAGCAGCCGTCTCAGATGTGTTACTATATTCACTAAGAATCTACAATCTTGAGAAAGGGTAATATATTAGGGAAAAAATCTTCCAAAAACTGATGTAAAAATTCAGAAAGAAGCACAATACTAACTAGTTACGAAATCCACTACGCAACAATCAATATCTTCCAAGGGCGTCGCCAAGGGGGGGGGGGGCAGGGGGCAATCGCCCCCCTGGGAAAAAGAGAAAGGCAAAAGTTATTAAAAATAAATTAATTTTGTATGAAATCTTGAAAAAACGCCAGAGCCACACAACCCCCAATACTACTTGCCCCCCCTGGGAAAATTTTCTGGCGGCGCCCTTTATATCTTCTTCCACTCACACCTCTCAGACCGTATCTCTTATAATCAAGTGCAGGCACCATATGTGGGGCACGTTAGCACTCTTTCAATTGCCAATTATAATAAGAAGAGCTTCAATCGGTTCACGATTAAATAATAAGATAAGCTTATCTATCATATTTATAACAAATATAAATTAATTACTCTAGTAATAACCTACTTCCATTTCTTTTCTTTGTTACTTAAGACTCTCCTTACAAGACGGGAGATAGATCCAACGACTAGGTAAAGAATGTATAGGGAGAAAGTACAGCCAAACAACAAACTCCTATTACATCAAGGAGCAAAAATGGTACCAAGGTATGTCCAGTAAAGGGCTTCGTAGATGTGCTGCACCTTTATGACGGATTACGTACTCAGACCACCAAACGGCACGTTCCAATCCAGTCATGGGCTGATCTTGAACCAAGGCTGCCAGTTCTTTTATTTTGTTTCGGTATTTTGGATTTTTAATAACTTCCAAAATTTTCGCTTGAAAATGATTTTTCTCCAAAGCAGTGTACTCGACTGATAACCCCATGCCTTTGGTCACCATTCTTTTAATGTTAGCCGCTTGGTCAGCAAAGAAAGGCATACCAACTATCGGAACACCAATATGAATTGTTTCATCGGACGACTGCAGACCTCCTTGTGTTATAAAATTTTATATTAGGATGCCCTATAAGAATGAACATTGGAATGTGTTCAAACCTTCAATTAGAACTCACTTAGTACATCTTGTTGGGGTAGCCATTTTGATATAATTACATTATCTGGCTTATTGGGTAAATCTTCCGCTTCAAATTTCCATAAAACGATATAAGGTAACTCCGAAAATGTTTCAAGGATCGTCGTGCGGGTTTCCATTGGAATGTCCTTACTTTTGACATTGGAACCCAGACTGAAGTAAATAAAACCATTCTTTGCGTTATCCAACTCTTCTTTTAAATCCTGTGAATCGAGTTATTTGGAAAGTGTATTTAAAGCTGTAATACTTACATGAGGAAGGGGTTTAGGTGGTCTTAGATGTGATCCTCCTCCAATTTGAACGACAGCCGGAACCAGCGGTCGAATTTTGTGGAAAATGGGGTCACTATTTACAAATAGCATGCTAGCGTTTCTCATGATATCGTTGACGGATGAATAGTTCAGTCCAAAGTGTTTCTTGATCAACTGATCTTGCAAATGGGCGCCGTATGTTGTAAGTAAACTAAACGTGTAGAAGGAAACACTACACTAGTGAGCCTTTGCGAAAATGGCATTTCGTCATCATATGGATGAATTACATCTGGATACATCACTGGATGGGTCGGATTTCCAATTAACTTGTAATGATCACTAAATCCATCCATAGATAGCATAGAAATAAATGGACATTGAAACTTTTCGACGAATGCGAACATTGCGGTCATTAAAGGCTCAATAATCACTAAATCAAATTGTTGATCACTTTTTAACAACTTTTGTACACTTGTATCTCGTAGCTGTTCATCCGTTATATCAAAAATTTGTGTCATAAACTGTAACATGGCTCCAAACACATTGTCGTTATAACTCAACACATTTTCCATAACGATCTTGTTCCACGCTTCATACGAAAAGTGTAAATCGATTTCAGTCAAATTTGTAAGCGTTGAATCTTTAATCGGATCTGTTGTTAACGTCGTAACTTGATGCCCTCTTAATGACAATTCTCTCCATAAAGGTTGAAACACTACCTGATGACTATAGGAAGGTGATGGCACTATGCCCAAAATCCTTGCAGCACTTCCTACGTGAACAAACACTGCCACACCAATTAGCACATGCATTCCCACCATTTTGATCATGATGCCTTTTGCATGGGCAATTAAATAGCACGCTGAAATCGATATCTTTACACTACTTATAGGATGATACAACAAAATATCAACCTTAATCGTACAATGACATATCGTTACTTATCCGTAAATGAAATGATGATTGAGCATTATTTTTCAGATTTTTAGCGATGCTCCATAGAAAAACGTTTGTGCAAGTCAATCTCCCTCAAGGTGTTTGCGCTAAAATACTTATAATTATACATCTATGACACGCAATCATGACAAGATGTTTTGGCTTTAATGCTACAGGATGATCAAAATAATTATCAATTCACTTGGTCATAACTCGTAGCTCCATTTATATAACAGATGTTGGCAAAAGACACTTGTGGTGAATTTTGGGTGTAGTGATCCTGTTGAAATGTATGCAACATCCATGAAAAAGTAATGTGGGTACGCTCATTGGTAAAGAGTTCCATTTTGATTACTTACACATTAGTCAGCATCTAAAGAAAATGATTTGTAGTTGAAGGAATGAACAACACCCGACGGTACGAATAGTAATAGTATATTATACGAGAGGCTATTAATCACGAGAACGAATTTTTGCGAAACGAGCCGCAGGTGAGTGAAGCAAATCGTTCGAGTGATTAACTGCCCACCCAAGCATATAACGAAAAAAGAAGACTTCCTTGACCTCTCGATTCATCGTGGGTGGTGACTTTAAAGCAAAACACCAGCGCTGAGGAGTAAGACTAACAAACTCTCGAGGTAGGAAATTAATGAAGGCAATGGAAGCTTTGGGCTTGAGTTTCCTCCTACGGGTCAGCCAACATATTGGCCCACTAATAGAGAAAAGACCTACTTGATTTTTGTGGGCTGGGAAAATACAAGGCAGCAAACCGAACACAAGAATAAATCGAACGACCTCAAAGATAAGTCACTTGGAAAATCTAACACCTACAGAAACGACTATTACTCGTTATGGAGGGCCACCAAAATGTTAAAGAAGGCAGCTCCTATCTTGTCACCAATGAAAAAATCAAATGGAGATTGGGCGAAAAGCGATGAGAAACACTTCGCGGGAGTATTCCAACCTTTTCTCGCAGAAATCACAGAAAATGAAGAGACACATCTAGAAGAGCTCTAAAAAAACCTGAATCCTAAAAATGCTTCAGGATAGGAGTTCATCACGGGAAAAATATTAAAAGAACTGCCCGACCAAGGAATAAGATGCATCACCCAAATTATTTTCACCCCTAACTCACTGATAATAACATAATACCCCACCATCAATTTGGGTTCAGAAAGCAGCATGCTACAGTGCATCGAGTAACAGATGTTATTTCCAAGAGTTTAGAAAAGGGGCGGTATTGCTCCTCCTATGCATTCATAGAGATATCCCATGCATTCGATAACATGTAGCGTGGGAGGGGGGGGGGGCGCATTAGTGAAGAAGAAAGAAGAAGAAGAAGAAGAAGAAGAAGAAGAAGAAGAAGAAGAAGAAAAAGAAAAAGAAGAAGAAGAAGAAGAAAAAGAGAAGAAGAAGAAGAAGAGAAGAAGAAGAAAAGAAGGAGAAGGAGAAGGAGAAGGAGAAGGAGAAGGAGAAGAGAAGGAGAAGGAGGAGAAGAGAAGGAGAAGGAGAAGGAAAGAGAAGGAGAAGGAGAAGAAGAAGAAAAGAAGAAGAAGAAGAAGAAGAAAGAAGAAGAAGAAGAAGAAGAAGAAGAAGAGAAGCACTGCCAAGCTTCTATCTGCTATTGAAGTCTTACCTTGGAGAGAGAATGTTTCAAATCATGTATCGGGATACTCACCCAGACTCCTATCCCATAACGTCCGGAGTACCACTTGATCAAATTCTCTATCTGGTGTTCACCACAGACCTTCCTACAAAAAACTTTACATCATTCGGAGACGAATTATGGCTATGCACACGAACGCAAAGCTCTCATCACGCGATCTACAAGAAAACCTGAATGATATTCAAACATATCTTGAGAGATGGAGAATGAAGGCGAACGAGACTAAGTCTATCCGTGTAACATTCACGATGCGAAGAGGCAATTGTCCTCCCGTAACATTAAATGGTAAGGAATTGCCACAGTCGGAAGTGGTAAAGTATCTTGGCATCAACATAAAAAGACCATATTTGGGCAAAACGGAAGCAACTCGCCCTCAAATACAGAGAAACGTTATAGCTTCTTCAGCTCAAAACTTTCACTTGAGAAGAAACTCATCCTTTATAAAGCCATTATAAGGCCCATTTGAACATACAAAGATGTCAACGGAATGTTTTGAAGTTAATGAAGAAATTAAAAGCTACAGTGAAAAATATCAAAAGAAACTACACCTACATTTCAACAAATTAGCCATCAATCTCCTTGAGGACTCAACGCTCCTCTCCCACTAATATACGTATACTCTTCTCTTTCTCCTTCCTCCATATTTCCGTTTAAGATCATCCATCCGCTT